>CM069912.1:554393-741191 GCA_036172215.1 Camellia granthamiana
TCATTAGTGTGGGTTTTGAAGGTCTTGGGGTCGTGGATTTCGCACAAGAATTTATTTGCCTGAAATAGTAAAGCCGACAAACAATATCAATTTGAGATCATGATTCAGGCATTATCGGAATGGGGCAATATCAACAACTACACATTTGTTCTATTCTCTTCAAATTTTCAACAAAGGTGTTCAACAACAAATTGCAATGGCCTTCAACATTCAAATTTTCAACAATGGTGTTCAACAACAAATTGCAATGGCCTTCAACATTCAAATTTTCAACAATGGTGTTCAACAACAAATTGCAATGGCCTTCAACAAATTTTTAAATTATTGCAAAGCCAAGAAAACATATTACAAATCTATTTTATCAAACACAATTTCAAGGCTCAATAGTATAAATTTCAGGGCAACGAAAGCCAGATTTCTTCAGCCAAAAAAAAAAAAAAAAACAACAAGAAGAAGAAGAAGCCACGGCGTGAACAATGCACGCAAGAGCCAACTGTGTTCAGGATTGAGCAGATCAGCGGCTCAAGTTGCAGTGAGCAACGGCAGTCCCACCACGGAGCAGTACAAAAAATGCGAAGTCTGGATTTGGCATTGGTCGCCATTGATTCTAAAGCCAAGAACAGAACAAGCCCAAGACGGAGTAGGGAGCTCGCGTTGAAATGGCGCAGTGGCGAGGTGCTGGATTGGTGGCAAGACCGCGAGTAACGGAGCACGCGGCATGGATTGAAAGCCACGCGCATGGGCCAAGTGTGAGAGAAAACCAACGACCACGATGAGTCGGTCAATGGCAAGCTGGGTTGGCGTTGGTGCAAGCTAGCAGTGGCTTAGGTCGCGACGACAGTGGTGTTTGGATAGAAATTGAAATGTTAGGAGGCGAATTTAGAGATCACGACATTTTGTTGGGGTCGAATTTATCGGCTTTGGAGAGCGATTTGGAAAGTCAAGGATCTCATAAGAGTAATTGACGAATTGAAGATCTGTTGAAGCGATTAGATCGAAGGTTTTCGGGACGCCGACTCAGCATCAATCGTTCGGATTGGGAAGATCACAACCTTAGTTGCAGGAATCGTGCAACCAGGTGACGAATCTTCGTAAGAAACGCGATTCTACGTTTCTTAGAAAGAAACGTGTAACAATCGCTTTTCTGTAGAGAGAGAAACACGATCATGTCCAAGATGGGATCGTTGGTGGAAATAAAACAACTCAAAAACCCAGACAGAGAGAAGCCCTAACCCATTGAAGACAGAGAAAGAGAAAACACACAGAAACCCTCACCCATTGAAGACAGAGAAAGACAAAGGGAAAGGGGAAAAACCTGTTAAAGCACTAATCGAGACTAGATCAAGGTATGTTCTTCCAATCTATGTGTGTTTGACTATCTCTCTCCCTCTGTTCATTGTCGAAGTCGAACCTGTTTATCATCTTCTTTGACTCTCTCTCTCCCTCTGTTCGATGCTCTTTGTCGTCGTCTCCTTCGTCCTTCATATCTCTCTCTCTCTCTCTCTCTCTCTCTGTTCGTCTCTCTTGTTCCTCCCCTCTATTCGACTCCTCTCCTTCCCTCTTCGTTGCTGTCTCTCTCTCCCTCTTTTATTCTTTATTTTATTTTATTTTTACCTTTTTTTTGTTTTTAATAATAAAAAAACCATTTTACATCTTTTATTTATTTTTTTATATTTTTAATATTCTTAATATCCTAAACATTAACATATAGAATAAAAAAATTATAAAATAAAATATCTAATTTTTGTTTTTGTTTGTTTTAACATAATTTATTATTCCTTATTTATTATAATTTTTTATTTATAATATATATCAATTAAAAATATAAAAATAAATTAACAATAATACATTATTTAAAAAATATAATAAATAAATAAAATATTTAATGTGTATTAAAATAAAAATATTTATAAAAAAACTTCTCATGTGTATTAAAATATATATATATATATTATCGCTCCCCGAGGCGCTCCCAACCTAAGAAACTTCTATCAGCTCCCGCTCCCGCTTCATGCAACTAAGATCACAACAGAGATGCCGTACTCGGCGACGGCGCTCCGCCAAAATGGGCTTTGTTGCTCGTTGGCTGCCTTTTTGGTCTCACTACTGGTCTCTGTGTTGCTGCCTTCAATTGTGGAGTGAGTCATTGCTTGTTTTCCATTTCTGCTTTATTGAATTTGGATGTGAATAGCTGCCTTCAATCGTGAATTTGGATTTGAGGGTGTTGCTGCCTTCAATCGTGGAGTGGGTCTTTGTATTATTGCCTTCAAGCAAAATATATATATACATATATAGATATGAGGAGGCCCAATTTTTAAGATTTGTTTGTTTGCAAGAAAGCTAGGTTGGTCTCAGTTTTAGAGAGAGAAAGGGCCGAAATGAGTCTTGCCAAAAAGAGAAGGATTAAGGTTTTTGTCCTTATCCTAAAAAAATAAATAAATAAGAGCAAAAGGGGAGGTTTGATTCTGATGGCCCCTTAGGTGTGCTACGGATGTATATATATATATAATATGCCTACGAATATTCTGGAGAATCTACATAAATTATGTGAGTTAAAGAAAAAGCAAAGTCAAGTTTGACTAAAAAATAATGTGAACCTTACCTTTTCAAGAATAAAAAATGAAGGATAATGGGTGCTTTATTTTTTCTTGGAGTGGAGAAGTATTCTGATGAGTGCCTTATTTTGTTTGGAGTAAAAAAAAATATTTTCACATGTTCTAAAAAAATCAGTGGCACGAAAAAAAAAAAAAATTCCACCTTATTAATCGTCAATTTTATCCATAAATTACGGTGAGTCAACTTTATCCATAGGCCATGAAGACAATATATTCCAGAGGGCGTGATGCGAAGTATGGCCGAAGAAGTGGAATTATGTCTGTTCGAGAAATTCAAAATTTCTCATACATGCAAGGGGCAAAATGTAAGAGGGGTTAACTTGAGCCCACTAATTAATTGGGCCTAATGAAAGCCCAAAATTTGGTGAGCTTTGAGAAATTATTGCCAAATGGGCCCAAGTGAATTCTATTGAACGAGTCCATAACAAAGCCAACAAATTGGGCCGAGGAAGACTTATTGAGCATATATCTCTAAAGAGAGTCTAACAAGCCCATCCAAGGAGGCTCAGATCATATGGGCATCCGAAGAGGTTAACCGTTGTTTTTAGAAAAGATAAAACCCTTGGAGAAGATCCATTCTCCGAGGTATTGGCTTAGCCTTGAAAAGGTTCGGAACCATGAATCTAGAGACCTATTTGAGCTCAGACTCGAAAGGGTTCAGATCCACGAACCTACAGATCCGAAGCGCTTGACTTCGAACGGATTGGAATGCAATCTAGAAGTCGCTCCGTTAATGAGTCCCAAAACACTTGCGAGCTCGGAGCTTTTTCGGGATCTACGCACTAGAACCATGGGCATGACAGAGTCTGAACAAAGGACTCGATCTCGAGGACGGTGAGTGGAGATAAATTCACACTTCAATTAAACTAGCCTATACCCAGGTTGAGGTGGCACGATCTAAAGGGTCCCTGAGACTCAGCAATATTTGCGACAGGGTGTTCTCTTGAACTACCCCTGACCCTTCTGCAGCAGGACGTCCTCTGGGACTACCCCTGACCCCTTGGGATGATTGAGGATCATTGGGTAGGTGTGCCTAAGAAGAAGGGTTCACCGAGAGGTTGATCTCCTCTTCGAGGGTTTTCTTCATCCTCGAAGAGGTCACCTCCTCGGACAAGGTGATTAGAGAGAATATTTCCCATGTGCCTTACACATGGGCTCCATCCTACATCACGAGGTGCTTATAAATAACACCCACCCATTGCTTTACAAGGGTTGGATTTTTGAGAGACATTTCTTGGGAAAGAACTAATTTCCCTTCTCCATTATCTACCTTGAGAGTGAAAGTGGGAGATCCATGGGAGAGCCTTGCCATTATTCTCTCTCTAACTACTTTGTCTTCTTCTTCACCAAATTTCTTATCTCCATCATCTCTTTGCTATTGTGTTCTTAGTTGTGACTGTTGAAGAATTTAAACCTGTCATCATTTCTAGATAATTCAAGTTTTCTTCAAGGATCTTCGAAGATCTTTGAATTTTCTAGACCACATTCTTGAATCCTCTCATACGAAACGGTTGTGTTGTTGGCGTAGTAATTCTTTGAATAAGGGCTCTAATTGAGACAATCTAATATATTACATCAGATTCCTTGCAGAAAACTATCATCTCAAAACTATACAGCATAAGTCACTGGTTTAGAAAAAGCTGAAAGTGGCCCTAATTTATTTTCTTGTTTTCTCTTGTAATGACTTGATCAAATGATAAACAGCTGTTGATAGACCTCTAGTCTGTTATTTAGAAATGTATGAGACGAAAAATTCTGTTCAATACATGGTAAACTACATTAGCTAGACATTCCTATGATGGAAAATACATGGGAAAGCTTGTAAGAAAGCAAAAATTCACCAAAACATGTCAATAATTTAATATGTTGCTGATAATCTTTGAATTGGCATGATGCAACAATATTTTCTTTGGTGCTGTGACTGGTGTTTCAGTCAATCATCACGTTGACAAGGGAAAATCGAGAGCGACTTTTGAAGCAACTTTAGTCATTGCATGTTTTCTAATGGCCTAGTGTAGCGTTTAGTTTTTATTTATGAATTATGAAACTTGTGAATAGGACAAGTGTATCCATCTTCATCTTTGATGGATTGCAGAACATGGAGATTGATTAAAGCTATTAATGTGAAGCGTGGTTTAGAAACATTGTGGAAGCTTTCCATAAATTTTAATTTTTAAATAATCTACTTAGAATTTGGTTCCAGTGACATTTTTAATTTTGATCCATAATTCAGAATATTGGGATTCTTTTAAGGAATATCTGTATGCTAGTATGGATCAAATTGCCTGAAGAAAATTACTAGGAAGAGAAATACATGCCAAAAGAAAGAAAAAAAAAAGGTTAGGAAGATGGATATGGTAATATTTATCAGGATATGCCAATCTTGAATATATATATATGTTTTTTTCTCTCCAAAATTCCCTTATTTTATCTATTTTCGTATTTCCCCTAAATAACGAAGAAGGTCTGGATTTCCTCCTCTCCCTCTCTGGAGTTTGAGAAAGGCAGCTTTATGATGCGGGCATTTATTATTTGATTTCATTAGTTTTTTTCTTTTCAGCATTTGATGAAATGATCTCCTTGTAAAATGGTCAGGTGGGTAGCAGATTTGGAGAGAGCACACTAAAGCTGGGATCCATGCTAACAGATGGGCAAGTTGGGAGGTTCAAAGACAAGTCAGCGGCTGCCATGTCGACATTTGGTGACATTCTACCTGTCCAAGCTGCAGGTCTCCTTTCGTCCTTCACAGCTTCCAGATCAGATTCTTGATTACCCGTCCACTGACTCCTGCATTCAGTTTTGTCGTCAAAGAGATGCATCTTTGTAGTTAAGTGAAATGAAGCTAGGAGAAATTCCTACAAATCTGGAGACGCTGTTGACTGGATCACACACTGTTTAAAGCAAGGGGACAAGATATGTTTGTTTTTTATACAATAGGGGAGAATTTGGAGCAGTCGAAAGTACTTTGGGTGTTGATGATGTCTGCAAATAGATTAATTCCAGTTGTAGGATATATATTATTTTGTTTTTCAAAATTTGCTGTAAAATTAAAGAATGGAAGAAGATTGAAGGGAATTAATTGATGGAGACATAAAGTAAGAAGATATTGTGTTTGCCGGTCTGTATTTTATGGGGACGGCTAATTCAAATATATAGGACCAGATGAATTTTTCTGGCTGTGACGGATTTAAACTGTGTCTGAGGGTGAGCTCAACTTTTCATAATCATAATCAACAGCCGGATTGGGTAGTAGGAAGGACAGGAAATAACCAGGCTCTATCATGAAATGAGGAACAATATATATATATATATATTTTTTTTGGTTAGAGAAAATTTATTTGAGGGGAGGCTATCTCAGTCCATGCAAGCCGTAGGTTTACTGACTTACAATGGACTTATAGATCGTCCACCAGAGAGGACTGCAGTGGGAATTGAACTTAAGCTTTGAAGATGAAGAGTTCGATCCTTACCCCTACCACTGGCGGTATTAAACCAGAGTATGTTTTAATAGTAATTGTTTGATAGAAGACATATTTTTGGGATGAGTAACACCTATCCTAGCTAGGGATGGCAATGGATAATCTACCTTATGAGTATCTATGGAGACCCAATCCAAATACATGGGTTTTTTCCTTTTTTCTTGTCTGTCGAGGCAGGGTAAGTGATGTTCTTTAAATCTCCATCGGAGATGGGTGGGGATGGATACTCACTAATTTTTTCATATTATTTTTTTTAATGTTTTTTTAAGGTACATCGGAAAATATTTTCTTCATATGTTTTTACCACTCTATTTATAATTAGAGTTCTAATTCTCACTCTCTCTCACCCTCTTACTACAGCAACGGCAATTTGCGATAGTGACAATCTAACGGCAACAAGATTGTGATTATTGATCAAAAATACGCAATTAATCATAACCAAAACATGGAAATTGAAGACAAAAATGTACAAAATTTCAATTAAGGTGATCGCTAGTTAAGATGAAAATTGGGAAATTCAATCTAAGGTTACCATCAAATCAGAGAAAAATCCAATAAAACAAGTGTAGGAGATATTGAAACAAAAAAATTCATTCTATAAATATAAATAATTTTTTTTTTAAAAAAAGAAGAAGATGGAAACAAGAGTAACAACTCACCTTCAGATTATCGAAGATCAATTAATAGAGATGAGAAGGAGATACATAAAATTAAAAAATTAAAAAAGAAGATGGATTTTTTTTGTATGAATATAATTTTTCTAAATAAATTTTAAAAATTCTAAATATACATAAAATTTGACAAGAATAATGTAACAATGTTAATTAATGTGTATTTGATTTTATTGTTGAGCCAAATAACATAAAATTGGATAAATTACAAAGACACCCCTTGAGGTTTGGTTAAAGTACAGATTGTTCTCTGTTATTTAAAAAATTACAAATACCTCCTTATTAATATTTTTTATTTAACAGAATTAACTAAAAAATGAAATTCATAATTGTTTTCCTATACAATAATAAAATTACCTAAATTATTAATTGAAACATATTTATAACATCATTAAAAACTATTAATTGACTTGATGATTTATTAATAAAAGAGGGGATTTGTTATAAAATTAGAAACCTCAGAGGGTGGAATGTAATTTCTAAAATCATAAGGGGTGATTCGCATTTTAATCAAATCTCAAGGATGTGTTTGTAATTTACCCAATAAAATAAGATTAAATGTATATTTAGTTTTGGTTGTAAATCTTAAAATATATATATATATATATATAAAGAAAAAAAAAAAGGGGGTCAAGTTGGGTTAGAGAAAATCCAAATCCAAACCCATTAGGAGATAGAGAGGGTAGTACCCATGGGACATGAAGAATGGAGAAAAATAATTATAGGAGAATGGGGATGGGAAATTAATATTTACCCTATCAACCCCCATTGGCATTCCTAATCCTATCATTGAGTAGAAAAAGGCTCTAAAAAAGCATGAGCTTCAGACGTGCAAAAGGAGCCAAATCAGGCAAAACACTGGGTAGCAGCATGTTTTGCAAGTTGTAACACTTATTTGCAGCAACATTACTAGAGTGTTTTAGCAAATAAATTGTATTTTAAATAATATATTTTATAAAAATACATCACTTTAAAATTATTTGGCAAAATATAGCTTTTATAGACATCACAAGTTGAAGACACAGAATTATATGGCAACAAATTACCCATTAGTCTTCGTTTTTGTTTTCTTTCTCTAGAATGAGAGCATCACTGTCTCTGTGCGGTCTCTCCTGGGTTTATCCCAACCTATGCTAGGTTTTACCCTGGTGTCCATCTTACATCTTTCTCTCGACTCATCTTCCCTTAACCCTCTCTACTCCTCATCTCTCTCTCTTTCACCTCTATTTCTCCCTCTTCCTTTTCTCTTTTTACCTATGGCCTCATCTAGTGTATCGCTTGATCAGCAAAATGGATTCGTACTGGAGGATAAAGATCTGGGGCTTGATGTTGTCTTTCCTTCTAGCCTCATCGGGAAAGTTTTAGCTCTTAAGACCCTTAATAAGAATGTTGTCTCCTCCATTATTGCTGGAGCTTGGAAGGTTCGCGGGACTTTGAATATCTTCCATTGGTCTAATAATGTTTTTCTCTTTCAATTTTTGGAGGAAGATGATCAAAATCGGATCCTTTGTGACGGCCCTTGGTCCCTTATAGGCTCTTTGTTGGTTCTTTGTCCCTTTACCCAAGGGCAAACAACTGTTGAAGTGGACTTTCAATGGCGCCCCTTTTGGGTGCAAGCTCATGGCTCCCTTTCAACAACATGACTAAACGAACTGGTGAGATTTAGACAGACGTATTATCCGGCTACTTCATGTTGAAGCTTATTAGGAGGGACTTTTTCTTAACCGAAGTTTTCTGAGAATTCGTGTAGAGGTTAACACCTAGAACCCCCTTCATCGGCGACTTTGGCTTCAACGAACCAACAAAGGTAAGGAGATCTGGATATCATTTAAATACAAAAAGCTGTCTGATTTCTGCTATGACTGTGGGAGGCTAGGTTATGACAATAAGGTCTGCAAGTTTGTCACTAGAGAACAGGGCCAAGTGTCTGGTCATGGCCCAAAGTTGATAACCAGGGCAGCTCAGAGTTTGGGTCCAAATTTTGATAACCAACGCAGTCCGCGGATGAAGGGCCGCACTGAGAACAAACCCCCATTGAATCACCGGGGGAATTCTCCATTCTTGGCACCAAATATTATGGCGGCGCGTGAGCATAGGACCCGTCACCAACCTCAAGACAACGTCCAAAATCAGTGCTCCCCTGCTATCGATGGTGAATCATGCGCACGTTTCATTGTGGCCTCAGAGATAGGTGGCAGTACTACCCTCTAAACCATTTTATTGCAGCCACAAATGGGTAACATTAAGGTAGGCCTTATTTCCCCTTTGACAATTCAACAATCTCCACCTAACTTGATTGCCACCCCTGTTGTTTCCTCTAATGTGATTGTCCAAAAGAGTTTTAGGCCCACTTATTCTACTGGCCGCCTTCTGAGCCTCCTTCACCTTCTACTGGATCTAATTATTTTGTTACTGAACCCCCTGATAGCCCACGTAATGATAATACAATCCCTCTATCTTTAGGCATAGGCCTTAACCCAGGCCCCTTTTCCCCTCTATTTGGCCCCTTCAATACCCTAAACTTATGCCTCTCTAGAGCTATCAACACACTTTCTCTAAAACGCACTTTCTCTAAAACGCAAGGGCTCAGATGAGAGTCCACCCCGATGCGTCCTACAAAGCTTCTCAAAGAGGTGACCTCTCACTAAAATGACAAATCGGATTGTGTTCCCTCTCCTCCATCTTTCTCCAAAACATCAATTTCGAGGGCTCCTGACAATAATCAGAACGTGAGATTGGCTAAGACTCCTTTTTGTGGCAGAACATCAAAGTCTCGATGTCAGTTTAGGTTGGTAGACATCAAAATTTAAGAGGTGGCAGAAGGTAATGTCTGTTCAAATCCCCTTCTAGTTGCTGTTAGTCCCATTTCTTCGGGGTCGGATGGTCAGTTATCCCTATCAACCATGTCGATTTCTGAATCCTGTTTGTCTAAGGTGGCGGTGGTGGCTGGCCCTACTCAGCCACCACAACCATGTTAATTCTAAGCTGGAATTGTCAGTGGATGGGGCGACCCATGACATTCCAGATCCTCCAAGGGTTATGTAGAACCCATCGCCCCATAATAATCTTCTTAATGGAGACCAAAAATAAGCAGTCTAAGCTTGAATCTTCCAGACGCGGTTTGTCCTTTTCGAATCAGTGCTATGTGGATCTAGTGGGTCTTTCAGGTGGTCTTGCCTTATGGTGGATAGATGAGGTAAATTTGCAAGTTAGATGCAAGTCACAAAATCTGTTTCAGTGCATTATTTTCGATAATTTTCAACTGACTGATTGGCTTGCTACTTTTGTTTATGCACTTCCAAGATGGGTGGATAGGAGATTGTTTTGGACTTGTTTACAGAAAATTGCACAGGGAAATCATTACCCATGGCTATGCATTGGGGATTTCAATAAGGTGGGAATGTCATGGGAAAAACAAGGTTTAATTCCCTGTAATCCCGCTCGAATGGCTCAGTTTCAACATTTTTTGTCGGAGTGCAAATTCTTGGACTTGGAATTTAAAGGTAGCCCCTACACTTGGACCAACAATCAACAAAGCCCCCAACATCTTCGGAGAGAGATTGGATAAGGCTTTGGCAACCATCACCTAGAGGCAACTCTTTCTTTATGCTCAGGTGCATCATGAAGCTTTCTTAGGATTTGACTACTGTCATTTCCTTCTGTATTGTCATGTCCCACCTAAGAGGGTACCTCACCAGTTTAAGTTTGAATCTATGTGGACTACTAGCCCTATGTGTGCTGAAATCATACGTGCAAATTGGAGCCAACTCTTTGTGGGTTCTCCTATGCTTCAAGTCTCTCAGAAGTTTCAAAGTTTTAAACATGAGTTGTCTAAGTGGAGCAAGATTGAATTTGGTGATAACAGAAGAAGAATAACTTAACTGAAAACTGTCATTATTACTCTTTGGCAACTTCCTTACTCTGAGGCCACTGACTCTCAGCTAAGGAGCCTTAAGGAGGAGTTTGAGATGGTCCTTCTTCATGAGAACATGTATCAACACCAACGCTTTTGGATTAATTGGCTTAATTGTGGCGACAAAAATACCTTTTTTTTCCATGCTACAGTTACACAGCGGCGTCAAAGAAACCAATTGGTTAAGATTAAAGGAGACGATGGTAGGTGGTTAGTTTCAGATTCAGCCATCAACAACCATCTTGCATCTTTTTTCACCAACCTTTTTAAAGCATGGGACCCGAGGGATTTTGAAGAAGCTTTATTGGTGGTTTACTTTTTTGTTTATAGATCGGATGAATGAGGATCTCCTCCAGCCTCTAGTGGATGGGAAAATTAAAAAAGCTACCTTTCAGCTTGGATCTCTAAAGGCCCCTGGGCCCGATGGTTTTCCTAGACTCTTTTATCATAAACATTGGGATGTCGTAGGCCCTAAGGTGTGTAAGGCTGTGAAGTGCTTTTTTAATGGTGGTGTTTTGCTTAAAGACTTAAACCACACTAATCTTATTCTCATCCCTAAAGTAACAGCCCCTGAACAGTTTAGTCAGTATCGTCCCACAGGCCTGTGCAATTTTTTATGAAGGTTATCACTAAAGTACTGGCCAATAGATTAAAAGGGTCTCTTAAGAAGCTCATTTCTCCTCAACAAGCTATATTTGTGCTTGGCCGACTCATTTAAGATAGTATTCTTATTACTCACGAGGCCTTTCATTTCCTTAAACATAAGAAAAAAGGACGTAAAGGTTATGTTGCGTTGAAACTTGATTTCAATAAAGCTTATGACCGAATCCAGTGAGACTTCTTGCAAGCTCTTATGCTAAAAATGGGCTTTCATGCTAGGTGGGTGCATTTGATCATGGAATGTGTATTGACGGTTATTTTTTCAGTGTTTGCTATTGAGAGCGACGTACATCGTTTACCCCAGCTTGTGGACTCCGGCAAGGTGACCCTCTTTCGTCTTACCTCTTCCTCATTGTAGCGGATGTTCTCTCTAAACTCATCACACAACACATCACCAACAACTCCATATCTGGATTGAAAATGAAAAGGACTTGTCCTCAGTTGTCACATCTATTTTTTGCGGATGATGCAATTTTATTTTTCACAGCAGAAAGGTTGGACTGCCGAGGTATTTTGAGGCTTCTTCAAGTGTACAATACGGCTTCTGGCCAAATTCTTAACTTTGACAAATTTGGCGCTTTGTTCTCGGCCAACACTCCTCCTTGTTGCCGCCAGACTGTTTGTAACATTCTGGGTGTATCTCCAGCAGATCCTAACGCTAAGTACCTTGGTCTCCCTGCGTCCTGGGGTAAATCCAAAGGTAAAGCTTACAATTTCCTAATTGAGAGGGCCTTAGCTAAAATGCAGGGGTGGAAATCTAAGTTATTGTCTTAAGCTAGTAAAGAAATTCTCATTAAGGCTGTTGTCCAATCCATTCCATCATATGCGATGTCCTGTTTTGAACTTCTCCAAGGTTTTTGTGACAAGCTTAACTCCATGATTAAGAACTTCTAGTAGAAAGGTGAACCAGAAAGTCAAGGCATAAATTGGGCTAATTGAGATACTATGACATCTCCAAAATTTGGTGGGGGTATGGGTTTTATAGATCTCAAGGTTTTCAATCAAGCTTTGCTAGCCAAACAGGGATGGAGACTTTTAGCCAATCCTCATTCTTACTGGGCTAGGATGTTTAAAGGTCTATACTTTCTTCATTCGTCGTTCTTAAAGGCGACAAAGGGCTCAAATGCTTCTTGGGCATGGGCAAGTTTACTTAAAGGCATAGACATTCTCCAAGCAGGCTTAAGGTGGCAAGTTCAGTTTGGGTACCAGATTTAGATTTGGGAAGATCGCTGGATTCCATCTCTCAAAGGTTTTCAACTCATAACCTCCAAGCCCATTGACAGTCATGTTTGCTTGGTAGCTGACATCATTGATCCTACCTTACGGAAGTGGAAGTTGGGCTCTCTTCAGCAAATCCTAACAAAGACAGAAATTAATGCTATTCTGAAGATACCTATTGCAGTAGAATGGCGTGACGACCTTTTAGTTTGGCATCATAACAAATCAGGCCTTTACTCTATTGAATTTGGTTATGTGGTTACTAGGTCCATTCTTGGAAAGAATCTGCAGTCAGGGCATCATCATCTACTACACTAGATGAGAATATGTGGAAGTCTCTTTGAAAGCTTAACATTCCCCAAAAACTCAGGCAGTTTTGGTGGAGAGTGTGTCATCATCTCCTTGCAACCAAGGTGGGCCTTCACAAGAGAGAATGCGGGTCTTCTCCCATTTGTCCTGTTTGTCTTTCAGATGCAGAAATAGTGGAGCACCTCATGTTTGACTGTTCATGGACACAACCAGTTTGGTTTGGCAGCGCTTTAAATCTCCGAATTAATAGAGGTTCTATCCCAAATGTCACCAAATGGACAAGTGACCAGTTTCTCCTACATCATTCTAAGACTGAGGCTCAAAATTTCATGATGTATGTGGTTATTGTTAGTTGGTTTATTTGAAAGTCCAGAAACAACTTAGTTTTCAATCACAGCCCCGTTGACGTTACTGTTACTCTTCACCAAATATCCCAGTTCTGGGTGGATCACAATCATTTCCGCTTAACCTCTGTACTGTCGATAAGTCTCTAAACCCTCATTAGTCGGCAGCAATCGAGGGTTGGTCCCCAGCTTCCACGACCTTCTGAAAATCAATTGTGATGCTGCTTACTGCCCAAGGACTGCTGAAGTTGATATTACTACTGTTTTTCGGAATTCTTCAGGCCATTTTATTGACGGCATTACTAGGATCATTGTGGCATCGTTAGCCTCCCAGGCTGAGGCCTGTGCAGTCTGTATAGCCTGCCTTTTTGCTCAAACCCATAGTCTCATGCGTGTGGCCGTTGAGAGCGACAATCGACAAGTCATTCAGCTTAGTGTTTCTGAAAATGTCCCTTCGTGGGAGCTAAATGCTGTGATTTGCGATGTTAGAAGTTTGGCCTCTCAACTCCAACTCTCCTTTTCTTGGACTCGTCGTGATAACAACAAGGTGGCTCATTGGGTTGCTAAGTCCCTAGCCTCTAAGTCTCCCCCTTCTCTTTGTAATGCATACCCTCCTGTTTCTTTTAGTTCCTTAATTGTTTCTGATGTAAGTTCCTTTGAGTCTTAGTACAATGCCTTGACAGTTAAAAAAAAAAAGAAGTTGAAGACACAATTTAACTGAAATTGCAATTTCAAAAATGCAATTAAGCATTACTACCAATCACTAAAATATTTGATTGCCACAATTAACATTCCTTACAATGCTTGCAATTATAAATACAACACACTGAAAATATTTGGATTATCACAATCAACAGTCCTCACAATGCTTGGAATTATGGGTGATTAGACATTTGGATGACCCGATAGATCCGCCCCGCTCTAGTCAGCAAGCGAATGCTTGGATCGGGTGGCGGATAATCAACCCCAAACCATGCATGCCCGACCCGCAGATGTACCTTTTATTATTATTGTTTTTAGTGATTTAGTTCTCTCTTCTATATTCTCCATCAGCAGTGGAGAGAGAAACAACCAAACCCTACCTTTCTCGTCTTTTGTCTCTCTACATCAGCTCGATTCGCGGTGGTGACTATACAACGGTGACGATCCAGCAATAATTAGCGGCTCTGCAGTGCGGCAGTAACGACGGTACGCTCTTCTTTTCTCCTCTCTTCTTCTCTTCTATGTTATTTAAATCTGCGATTGATGTAATCTTTTTCTAAATCTTTTTTTTTTTCTTTTTAAATTTCAGATATAATTCTTCTCCCATTGATTTGAGGTTTTTTCAAAACAAGGTAATATTTATTTCATTTTAGTGTCCATTTTATTGTTTGATTTCAGATTTTCTATTTTTTGTTTCATTTTTCTTGTCCACCAAAGAGGATATGCACTGTTGTGTATTTGCTGTTCAAAAAAAAAAAAAAAAAAAAAAAAAAATACTACGTATTTAAATATATATGTTATAATCCTTTTATGTTTGGTTTTCACTGGGACGACACAGAGATAAAATTTGATTATTTATTTGCTGTGTATTTATTTAATTTAATTAATTAATTATTTTTTGATTATTTATCTACAATGATAGTTTACTTGGCGTGAACTCAGAAGGATGACAGAGCAGTTATATGAATATTAGAGATCTAGTCCAAAGAAATACACAGGCATATTTGGCATGAACTTGATCCATCTCCCAAAAAGACGGTCATATTTGGCATGAACTTGAATATTAGAAATCTAGCCCAAAAAAAACACATACAGTAATGAACTATAAGTTGGAAAAATGCTCAAAGTTTGTAAAGTCCAAACCAAACCGATTGCTACCATCTACCAATCCATGACCCGTTCAATCTGCATTCGCCAATTAAGCGGACAGATGCAGATTGATTTTTTTTCAATCTGCCTACTTTTAGATAGATGGTGGATGGATTCCACCCGACCCAACCCAAAACCGTAAGCACCCCTACTTGCAATTATAGACACGTAACATTGAGGTCTGTAACGTGTTTTATCAAAAAAAAATTTCTTTTTTACTATTTTGTGTATTTCTGCTGCTTTCACCTCTCAGTTGATTTGCCAAACTCGTTTATTTCGAAATGGCCTCCGTACGCATATCGAATACGTATTGGATACGGATACGCTTCGATACGGCGCAATATGTATCAGATACGGCAAAAAATTATTTCAATTTTTTTTTAATTTTTTTTTAATTTTGAATACGTTTGGGATATGCGAGGATACTTTCGGGATACGCTTAGGATACTTTTGGGATACGACGGATAAAAAAATAATTTTACAAACTTACAATGGGGTCAAAGTGTAAAATAACAAAAATAATTTAAAATAAAACAAAGAAATCAACCAAGCCCTAGCTCTAAGGGTCGCGAACAGCAAGGAGGAAGAGAAGGAGTCTCTATGTTCTCTATCGCAAGCTTCGCAAACAGCAAGGAAGAGTCGTCGATCAAGCTTCGCGAACAGCAAGCAGCAGGGAGAAGGAGGAGTTGTTGTCGATCAAGGTTCGTCCCTCTCCCTCTCCCTCGATCTCACGCACTCTCTCTCTGTCCCTCTCGCTCGATCTCTCTGTCCCTCTCGCTCAATCTTACTCACTCTCTCTGTCTCTCCCTCTCGCTCAATGTCATATTCATATGTCTGCCGCATATACATTGATCTGTTTGCTGGTTTATATAGATAATGAAGGGAAACATATAGCTTTATATTCTGATTTATTGCTTTTTTTGTTATTTAGGGCATGTTTTAGGAATTGATTATTTTAATTAAATTTTTTATTTTTTCTGAGAAGATATATAAAAAAATAAGAAGAGTTTTCATTTTGATTATTTTAATTAAAAAGTTACCTGCCAAACAATGCCTTAAATTACAATGATTTTTGGGACTCACATGAGAGAGAGAGAGAGAGAGAGAGAGAGAGAGAGAGAAGGGGGGGGGGGTTGGAGGGTTTTCTGATTGGATTCAAGTTGCCATTCAACTTGAGAGAATAATTTAGGTTTGATGGACTAATTTTGGGGTCGATTTTAATTATTTAAATTGTTATCTTTTAAGAATTGTTAAGTAAGATATTTATGAAAAAATTTGAGATGATCAAATATCGGTAATAAAATGGACAATAAATATAATCTTCAAAATAACCATTTATTTTTTGTAATAAAAATGTATTTTAGACATATGATTACCCATTTCCAATTATTTTAATTTTTTATATGACTATTCTAATCAATGAATCATAAAAAATGAAAAATTTAAATTACCGAGATCAATTTCAAAATAAATTTATCAAACTTAAATTATTCTCTCAAATTAGATAGCAAATTTGTGAGAATCAAAACCATAAGCTTTCAGTGAGTTTCTTGGTCTTTGACTTTGATTCACCTTCTGTTGGAGTAAACTTAGTTATCATTGATGACTTAAAAAAAGTATATTTGTTGAAATTTTTATTTAAGAATGGTTTTTTGGCTTCAGCTAAGGTCCTGTGATGTGATATTCATCGATGAAGGAAAACAAGTTGAAGCTATTGACGTTGAAGACTCTTAACTTTATAGGAATCTTTTTTTTTTATCAAGTTATCTTTTGCTTTAGGTTTTATTTTTTATGCATAGTACATTACTAAAAATTATAAAAATAATATTTTTTACGAACGTGTCCCCACCGTACCCGTATCCTAATTTTCAAATTTCGCCGTATCCGTATCCGTATCCGTATCCGTATCCGTATCCATGCTTCCTAGGCACCGACAGATTATAAACCTGAATTAGGTACCCAAACCTGAATTGTTTTGCTAGGTATGTTTTTATTTATACAGGGGAGAGAGAGAGAGAGAAGAGTGGAGAGGGTGTGGTGTGATGGGGGATTCAAACCCTAGAAAAAGTGTGAGATGTCCACACTGTGCAGGTCCTCTTGCAAAGGAGATGGTAACCACTGAGGCTGAGCTAAGCTTTTACACACCTCTTTCTTTCTATTATTATAATTTTATTATTTTGTGAAATCTGGTGCATCTTCTATTTAACTGCAGGAAACAAGTGACTGGACTCTTCCTCCCCTCATTAGGGATAGCTTTTCTATGGTAATTATTTTCTTAACCCATCTTATATTTCATTACTTGCCATTGCTTGCACTTGATGCATCATGTGCATATCATCACCTACTTAAATCATTTTTGAATTCTAAATCAAACCAAAGTACAAGTAACAAATAGTAAACCTGTCTTTAGATTCACTTAAATTTCGAAGTGAATGGAATTTGGACCAAAATCTTCAATTTATCCTTTCTTCTTCGTCGTAGAAATGGTTTCAATATGTATGAATATAGAGTTTGTGTTAATTGTGAGATTTTTGCAACATGGTTGAGGAACATTGGAAACTCTAAGGGAGTTATCTGTTGAAGGTGGAGTTTTGGAGTGAATTGAGGATTTTATATATTTACCCATTTAGTAAAGTGTATGTCTGTCAATATGTGTCATGTTTTTTTTTGTTGGAAACAAAAAAAGTGTTACACAACTCCAATAAAGTGTTCACACCAAATTGGGTAGTCACTTCGCAATTTGATAATAATAATTTAGATAATATAGTATTGACGATAAAGGCGCACACACACACATATGGGCTAATGTTTGTTTGTGTGTGTGTGTGGAGAAAATTGTATATTTGCTTAATTTAGTGCAATTTCTTAAACTTTGCATATTTAATTAGTTTGTTGGGTTATTGAGATGTGATTTGATAATATTTCACTAAATATTCTTCAACATTTTACTTTTGTTCGTCTTATGTTACAATCCTAAAGTTATTCTAAGTCAGTTAACAATGAGGTTGGCCATGTGAGTATATGCTGTCAGACATCCTCTTATTGCAAGTTGGTTTTCAAGGGTGAGTTTTACCCAAGGGTTTGTATCATTCGGTATTAGAACTAGTCACCATGTGGATTATGAGATTAGACACAACCTATGTGAGTACGGGATTGAATGGGCCACTGCTTTACGGTCTGTGCTGCGGAGCGAGTAACCTATGGGCCAGATTAAAACATCTTATTATTGTGTGTAGGTATTGTACTATCGTGTTGAATATTGAAAACTGAGTAAGTCTACAAAAGGGAAAGGAAAATGGCTATTGTTAATTAAGTGTCAATAGAGTGGGCTGTCATGTATGTCAGTTGTGGAGTGTGGTGGTATGTTACGATCCTAACTATTTTATCCCTTCATTTTGCCCTTCATGTTTACTTTCTTCTTTCTTTTGTTATGTCTTTACTATTTCTTTTCATGTAGATTGGTTCTGCTGTTGGTTGTACAACAAGTGCATTCTATGGATTCAACCATGGTATGTCATTTTATCTTTATTTTCTACTCTTGTGTTCGTCAACTCTTCAGTCTGTTCTATGACCTTGAAATAGTTATGTCATTCCTTCTGCTTTTAGTTCATAGTAATATGTATTAGCTGTGCATGAGTTACAGCTTATTTCATTGGGTTCCTTATATTGCTACTCTATATGTTATTTGATATAGGTATTTTTGTCATTATATGACTTATGGTCCCAGTTATTTTGTTGTAAACCAATGGTTTCAAAATGGTTTAATTTAGTAAAAGCATGAAATTTAAGATCTTAAAAGATTAGTATGTCAATGCACGTTGACTTTTGTGTGTGTGCGTGCAAGCGTGCGTGCGTGTGATGTTATTACCACAAAAAGAGATATTACAATTACTTTCATTACACCTCCCCAATGGGTACACATCTTCGGGGAGATACCCACATGCCTAGCCTAAAACATGCAAGTACCCTTATAGTCGAATAGAATAGGCAAAGCACACAAATATGCATCGGAGCCATAAGCACCCACTGGTGATATAGTTAATGCTTGTTGGCAGTTGAATTAGCTATACAAATTGTGGAACTAACACCTAGTTTGCTATCAAAGAAGACAATCCACTTTTTTGTTAGATTTGACTTCTTCATTTTTGTATTCATTACTTTTCTTAAGGTTCAAACCTTGAACTTCGTCTCGATTTTTCCAGGAACAAAGATGCATTTGCTAAAGTATTATAGTTGCATTTATATATATATTTTTTGTATCATATCTTATGCTTCTAGGTTTAAGTTAGATGAAGTAGCCACTAAAACATTTTTTTTATTACAACGACAAGAAAAAGTGTAGAGTTCAATGTTGTAAACTGATGGTATTTTAATGTGGCATGGCACAATAAAAGAAAGTTTTGCATTAACCATAATCTACATGTGGCTTTGATACTTCAGTAAACAAATGGTATTCTAATGATATAATTCCTGTTCCATTGTTACTGCTAATCTTCTTTTTCTTCTCTTTTTTTCCTGTTTGCATAATATAGCACTCTGAAATTACTCTCCTGAGCAATACCATATGTTGATTTTCTCAATCACTGAAATTGTTATTGTTAGTGATAAACTTTTGACAAAGAGTACATGCACTTCTTTTACAATTGTCTTCTTTCCTCCATGTATTTTGTTATTTATTTTATCAAATTACCTCTACAGTGATGCCAATCGTTCAGAGGTGGGTTAAAGGACCTATCTGGTTGCATTTCCTCATCGGTAAGTGTCAACTTCAGTTTCGATTCCCATTTGCTTGAGCTTTGATTTTTACTTGCAATTTGAGTTCCTTGTATAGCTTAAACATGTCATTCAATAGGCCCGTTTGGTAGAGCTGTGGGAAAGTGATTATAAATTATAGGTTAACAGATTATAACTTATAACTTTAAACATAAGCTGTTAACCTGTTTGGTACAACTATGAGATTATAGATTTAATCAGTATAGTAGTATTTGGTTGAATAAGCTGTAAAATAACTTTTTACTATGTAATGTCATTTTTGCCCTTTTTTTCTCTTCCTTTATTTTATTTTTTATTTTTTCTTCTTTCTTTTCTTTTCTTAATTGTTTTTTATTCTTTTCTTTCCTTATTTTTTATTTTTTATTTTTTTCATTTCTGCTCTTAATTTTTTTTTCTTCATTTTATTTTATTTTCTTTAGTTTATAGTTTATTTTTTCAAATTAGAAATGGTGCATGTATAGTGAGATTGATCATGAGAAAATTTTGAAAAATGTTGAAATACCAATTAATTGATATTTTTTTAATTTATTAAAATTAAAAATTATTTCAAATACCAATTTAATTTTCAATTTATTTTTTCAAATTAGAAGTCAGTTAATTGATATTTTATCATCCACAATCACAACAGCTGAAATGCCATGATCAATCTCAACAAACACATTTGGATTAATCGAAGAAAAAAGAATCACAAATGTGTTTGGATGGATAGATAAAACTGAAATCTCGGAACACATCATAATCAAGTCCAAGCTAGCCTCTTGACTACAGCAGCCATATACTTGCCCTAATGCTCTGCAATTGCCAGCACTGTTTCAGTTGGTTCTCTTGTGCCATCACCGGAAAAAACTCCAGCACCATATAGGGACCCACCCGAATGGAATCCATCTTGAACATACCAGCTCAGTTTCAGTTACTTTTTGATTTCGCCAAAAAAACTCTTCAGATCGGAGTCTTTAACTCTCTTCTCTCTCTCTGTCAAACTGTTTATGTTATCTATGATGGAAAACAAGACTGAAAACCGGTGAGAAAACGAATCGTCGTCACTGTGGGCGTTGAAAAATGGTGTAAGATTCGGAGGAACCTTCGTTGGTCAAGAGCGCTCGATCCGATCTTCAAGTTTCGCGATCCCTAAAAGGAGAAGAAAATGAAAAGATGACTATCATCGCTGGAAATCGCCCATCTCGCTGGAAATCGCCTGTCTCTCTCTCTCAATTGAACAATGAACAGTGTTTTACAAAATGAGATTTATATAAATGGGTTTTTGGTAATAGTTGGGTATTGACGAGGGCATTTAAGTAATTTTAATCCCCCTTACCAGCTGCCCGCTTAAGTTGATTTTTTGATTTTTCTAAGCATCCCAAGAGCTGCTTTGAAAAATAAGCTGAAAATAGCTTAACATAAGCTATAAGTTGTTTTGATAAGCTGTGCCAAACACTTTAAAATAGCTTAATATAAGCTAAAAGTTGTTATAAGCTGCTTATAAGCTGTACCAAACAGGCCCATTCAATTTGTATAGAAGAATTTATTGTGTGGTTAGAATTTGTAAAGATGTCGCGTCCACAATCTTGCTCTAGGTAGCACGGAAGCTCTTAGCATTACATATTACTGTCCAATTCAGTTTGGATGCTAGCACCTGAAGGGCAAGCATCGACATGTGTTTGACACACTTACGGTTGTCCATATCGTGTCGTATTCATAACCCATGTTGTTATTTATGCTTGTCAGATATTGTTGTAACATAGACCTAAAAACATGTGTCACACGATTCGGTTTGATACACTAAACAACCGATTTGTATCTAAGGGTGAATCGACAATAAGCATAAATTGCATCATAATTGTATGACTCATGATACGTATTACACGATTTAGTTCGATACACCAATACCAATCAATTGGTTAAACTTTATCCACATGTTTCTACTTGCACAAGAAATATTTGGGAGGCATCAAGCAAGAGGTTATAAAAAGTGGTGATTTGAGTAGTTTGGACCATTTGAGATGAGTATTTGGATTACTTGAGTTGTAAAATTTTATTATTGGTGTTTGCCTCTTCGATGAATTGAAGACTTCTTTTTTTTTTCTTCTCATTTTTTTGAAAGGTCTCTTTTTAACACGAGTTTCAATTCTAGCATTTGTTTTTTGCACCAAAACTGAAGTCTATGTATACCCTATATAAAAAAGAAACCAATTATATTCTATTAAATTTATCTCACTATTGTGATTTGAAATTTTTTTTATCTTTCTTTTTTGACGGACCTTGGATTCTTGTCTCCATTGATTCATAACAGTACATGTATTTATGGATTGTCATTAATTGTAATGCATAATAAAAAAATGTAATATAGGATCATAGATTATACTGATCCTTGAACCTACATCACTTAGAGGCAAGCATGTTATTGCCTATTGCACCATGTGATCATCATTCAAAACAAACTTTTCATTGATTTATGTCTAAAATTTTCATATTTATAATATATCTTTAATATCTAATTGTTTAAATATTTTTTAATGTATTTAGAAATTATAACCAAATAATTACGATTCATGATTCGGAAAAATGTAATTTTGATTCATGATTCAATTCTTGATTTGATAACTGTGTTGGGATATTGTCTCTTCACCAACATGTCAGTACTTGTGGTGTTGAGCTTACTGAATGTTCTTTTATAATTGATTTTATTTCTTCATTTTTGTTTTAGGTGAGGTCTTCCTTTTTTTTCAAAAATATTTTAGATTATATCTTTCTCCTCAAGAGTTTTAAGATTTCTCATGATCTCTATCCTCTTACACAAAGTCCAACATTGTCTACCCCAATTGCAAGATTGCTTGTTTCGGGTGATGCTTCCCCCACCTCCTCTTTCACTACCCCAAAATTTCTGACACTGGCTCAATAGTATGTTTCATTTATCTACTTTCGCAATTACCACATATTCTACTCTATGATCTAGGTCAGCCTATCTTGGCAATGCTATCATAACATATCTTCAAGTATTTAAATATCTTGTCCAGTATGCACCTCTGGGTGAAGTGAAGTAATATAAGAAATGATGCAAGGTAGATTAAATGTGTTGCACACTTTTAGAAAGATAGGAAGTTGAGCTCATTAAAATTCAGTTAGGTTAAAAATCTTATGTTATTCGCATTTTGTGGCAATGCTTGATAAAGTTATACATGGAACTAATAGTTTTGTTATTTTATTTTTTATTATTTATTTATTTATTTATTTTTTCCGTCTTCATAAAAACATCTAGAGTCTTAATGTTATATCCATAACCCTCTCTCTCATAAGTGTGGGTTTTTGTAATGTGTGAGAGATGGCATTGGGTACAGACAAGGGGGCTGTGGATTCATATTTTGTACCTTTTTTTGTTGGTGACTTTGTTGCCGTTTCTTTCACTGGGTGCAGGCTCCACCTGTGATAGTCTTCTCTTCAGCTTGTGCAGGGTTGACAGGTTAGAGTTTTCTCCATAAAAAATTATTTTCAGCTGTGTATCTATTCGGTTTTATGAATTGTTTTCTTACCTTCATTAATGTTGTTGGAGAAACTAAAACTATATAGAATGAATTCCTCATAGATGAAATACACATTCATAATCTAGCACAGGTTCTATATGAATCTTTTATCAGTTTGTGGTACATTTTATGTATTATGTAGAGTATCTTGTCCTGTATATTTTAGAATTGCCACATTATAAACTAATAACCCAGGATAACACATCTTAAGAGTAAAATAGATGAATGTAAATTTATGTATTGTCCCACAAATGCGTTGTGAACATGCCAAAATTGGGTTTTTATAGAGCAGTGGTTATAGCTTTTGTTTCCCCCTAGCAGTATTGGAGTGTGGTACGTGGAGATATTATGGTAGTTTCTGGCAGTTTCATGAATTAGGAGTGTTTGAGAAGATTTTGAAGGCCTCTTTCATTGTTGTAGTGCTCATGAACATGGGTGCATGGGACATTTAGGATTATAGACCTATCAACCTTGTGGGTAGTCTATATAAACTTGTGGCCATAGTTTTTGTTTTGGCTATTTGGATGAGGAAGGTCATTGGGAAGTTTAGTCTCAAAAATGCTTTTTTCTTTTGAGAACTCATGTTGGTGTCTCATTTGGTATTTGAGAACAACAACATATTTTTTTTTCGGTGGGGCCAAGGGGGAGAAGTTGAGATATGATGTGTCCTTATATTTTGCAGAGGTGTTTGGGTATGCATTAACTTGGCCTAGAGTGAGCTTATCGTTGTCTGGTTCTCATTTTGGGGGTATAAGATAGGTTCTCATTTTGGTCACGGTAGGCTGTGTCTGGGAAGAGCATACCTAAATCATGTAGTTTGCTCTGGGGCATTATTGGAAAACTAGGTGGAATTTATTTTTGCAGATACTGTGAAGTCATGTCTGTGTTGAGAACTACAATTTTCTGATCCCCAATGTTGGTCCATCATGGATATTGAGAATTAGTGACTTATGGCTCTCTGCTGCAGATAGGGATGCTTTTTGGACACGCGATTTTGTGGGTGTATATATAGAATATGATTGTTTCATTATGTGAAGCTTCTATTTTTATTTTTTTTGATAAATAAATTTCATTTTGTAAAGTTGATTTAAACCTAATGTGTTCGTGCATGGGATGGGCATTTTGCAGGTGGTGCTGTTCCAGCACTTGCCCAACTTGCATCTTCATCTTATCATTCAGCATTCTCGTCTCCGTCATTGCCATCTCCAACCTCACAGGATGATCAGATTCACAAATCCAGAAATTCCTCTCCTCTATAATTCTCTCTACAGTTGCATAAGTAGCAGGGCACTCTGGTGATGTCCATTGTGGACCACGGACCTGAGCCATTCTCTATGCTTTGTGGATAGCCTCACAAGAAGCTTGTGCAATAAAATGCATGGCTGTTCTCCTTAGGCCCTCTAATATGTTCCAGCTACAGGCATGGTTCTTATGTATTATGTATGTAGCAGAGCTAGGGATGGTTCTCTATATGTTTATGGGGGTGTTTGGTAAAACTTTTTTTCAACTTAAATCAGCTTTTGGCTTATATTAAGTTAAATTGGTGTGTTTGGTACAACTTATGAGGCACAGATTATGGCTTAATTTAAGCCATTTTCGGCTTAAATGTAAAAGTTGCTCCAAGGGTGCTTAAATTTTGAGATTAAGTGCGCAGCTGTTTTTGGAGGGGCAAAATGACTTAAATGCCCCTCCAAAACTTAAGGAATAATGAAAATGCCACTATATAAACATACTTCGTCTCATACCTCACTCTTCTCTTCTCCTCTCCTCTCAAACGGCGCTCTCCTCTTCTCTTCTCCTCTCCTCTCCTCTCCTCTCGCTGCCGAACGACGAAATTGCTCCACACATCGAAGATCGCCGGCGATCATCCCTGTTTTCCGTTGATCTCCACCAAAAAGTAAGATTTGAAACCCTAAACCCTATGTTTTGTTATATATAAAATAGAGTCAAAGAAGGGGGGTAGGGCTAGAAAATAAATGAGAAATTAGAATGATTCTGCAATTGGTAGAAGTAAAAGGGTCTAAAGTGCACCCACCGAAGAAAATATTTGATGGAGTAATCGGGTCATCACCACCACCACCACAAGCATCAGGCACATCACAGGCGTGCTATACTCGAAGCAGACTCTTCTCTGCCACTCTTTCTGGTATATCGTGTAAATTTATGGTATGGATTTGTAGAAATGAAGTCTCTGATAATTTTATGGATCTATTTACAAAATGTGGGTGTTTATGAGTTAAATTTCGTGGGAATGTATTGAGTTTCTTTAATAAATTTGAAAACCAAGTAGTTTAGGTCTCCTTGTCAAACTTTCTGCTTATTTCTTCTTATTTTACTTTTATTTTTGTGAAATCACTCTGAAAACTGTATTACTTGCATGAATTTACTCTAAATATTGGATTCTAGAGTAATCAATTGCTCTTAGGTTTGGGAGGGATCTCATTTTTTTACAAGTTTGCAACAAACTAATTTGGTACAATTATGCGGTTTGAATGTATTGGATACGTAAGCTTAATGGAAGAAAAAATGGTTGATTATCTCTAGGGTATGTCTTTGTCATTGGAGTGATGAGCCCCGTCCATGAATGTATATGTATGGTTGGGATATTAGAGTTTGTGTGAACAAGAGAATATGGAATTGGTTTGATGTTTGGTAACCAAAACAAACCAAGTTCCAAATTAGATGGAATCAGCTACATGAATCTTTATGTGTCATTCTGCTCTATCAAGGCTATATGTGCTCAGTCACGTTTTTGTTCATTAGGTTTAGCGTTGAACATTATTTGAGTTCCTTTTTAAATCAAACTTTGTTGAAACAAAAGTTGTGGTTGTTTTGTCCAAGTATAATAAATCTGGTGTTTTGGTGATGGTGAAGAAGGTTGTGCTCAAGGTGTGTTTGGTGCTTCGGTGATCATGGCATTATGAGAGGTGGTGATGGAACATTTGGCAGTGGTGGTGAGGAGAGGTGGTTGTAGCAGTGATAGAGTTCATTTTCTAGAGGGCTTGGTCTGGTTTGTAGCAAATGCATGGAGTTATTATACATGTTCAGTAGTTGCAAAAGCATTGTCCTGTGTTGCGGTTATGATGATGCTAGTTGGGTAATAGCCATTTTTATGTTTGCACCCCTTTATTATGTACAAGTACTTCAAGAAATCTGAAGTTTCTATGCCGGACACTATATGGCATACATAATAGACATGGAAATGGGCATGAATATGGTATATGTGTGGAGAAAACTTAGGTTAATATTCGATGGATTATCTTACAACGAAAGAGAAGAAAATATTCCGGATTTTGCGGATGTATTTTTAAGTTACTTAAATTGGTTTCTATCTCATTTACTCATTGTTATTCATTATGAATGAAGTACCCAATTAAACATGCTTTGTCAAATACGAACTTTATTTTTCCCAGGAGAACAAATAAAGGATCAGTCTTGCAACTGAGCCATATCCTTGTATCCTAGGAAATGGTGTATGTAGATGGAGCAGACACATAATACGTTTCAAAAAATAAATAAAAAAAGGAGCAGCCACTTATAATTTTTCTGTGTGTGATGAATGTAACATGTTCTGCAAGGCTGCATTGTTTATGGTAACAGCAGTGCATTTCTGGTGGCAGGTTGGTTGTGGTGGAGGAATGGTAAAGGTGGTTGCGATGTAGTGAGTTGGATGTGTTAGTGGTGGTGTCAAAGTTGAATTTTCTCACCCTTGAGAGTCTTATTTCTAATTAAATTTGTTTTTTATTCGCCATTAGTTTCTTTCTCTCTGATTTTTGTGAGAGAATTCAAAGTCCAAACTATTAGTTATGGTCCAAGTACTGCACTGCCTACTCTTAACCTGTAACAATGAGGTAATTCAAAAATAATTCTTTTAACTTTCTTAGACAGAGTTCTATTTTCTTTCAATTTTTTTTTTTTTTTAATATCACATGTTTTTCCATTACTGAATTACTTTATTGCTCTATAGCTCGGTAGTTGAATGAATTACAGGGGTATAGCCCAATGGTGGTGTTGATGCTTTGGATGTGTTGGTTATGAGTGTTCTATTATTATGACAATGCTAGAGGTGCATTGCATTGTGCTAATATTGGCATTGTCAACATTACCTAACATTAAAAATGGATTGAACCATCATCTATATGGCTAGTGATTCTCTCTATCCAAAATTATTAGTTTTTTCAGTGGAATAAAAAATAAGTGTGCTGTGCCTCAAATTGGGGAAAAAAATTTAAAAAAAAAAGAGAAGAAAAAAAGTATAACGTGGTGATAATCTTGAATCGCACAAAAAATCAACTTATATTTCATAAAAAATAAAAAATTACACTTATTTAAATCATCTCAAAGAACCCCTAAACACTGATTTTCATTTAAAAAAACTTTTACCATTACATATTATAATATTATTCATAATTTCATCCGACGAAGTGAGTTCTGCGATATTGCATTTGACTCTTATGATAGATTCACGCCTAATGAAGAGGAAGGATCTTCGTCTCAATAAGCACGTCATGGAAATGATATTGATTGTGATGACAACGAGATGGAAGTGAGGAGGCATAATATTTGTATGTCAATTTGCCGACGAAATTAGAAGATCTTTAAATATGTAGGAAGTTTTATTTTTATTGCTTTAATAGTAATTTATTGTATTTTTGTTGCAATGACATTTTTTTGTTTCCTTGTCAACTCA
The DNA here is from genome assembly GCA_036172215.1 of Camellia granthamiana. Lineage (NCBI taxonomy): Eukaryota > Viridiplantae > Streptophyta > Magnoliopsida > Ericales > Theaceae > Camellia > Camellia granthamiana. The sequence goes on from CM069912.1 coordinate 582,435, forward strand.
AATTATTACAAAAAAATTAAAAATTAAATTTGAGGTAATGAAGTGTACCAAATTAGGAACTAATTAATCAACTTCTGTTAATGAAATAACTTTTTTAAAATTTAAAGAGAAGAAAATGACAAAATTACAAATTTTCTATTTATAAAGGCAAAAATGACAATTACACAGTAAAAAACTATTTTACAGTTTATTTACCAAATATTACTCTGCTGCTTAAATCTATAATCCACAACTACACCAAACAGGTTACAAGTTTATACTCACAGCTATAAGTTATAATCTGTTAAGCTATAATTTATAATCACTTTCCTACAGCTCTACCAAACGTAACCTATATATAGATATATCTTTTATTGAGCATCATTCTTTATGAACTAGTAAGAAGTTTTGATGGCTCTACTATTTTACTTCAGATTTATTAATGTTGTATATTTTGAAAATGCTCACTTGCCGAGTCTTCCTTTGTCTACATGTACATGATACACTTGTTTGAAACACAATCTCATGTTATTTATATATATATATATTATATAAAAAATAATAAATATCATTTTTCTTGTTTGCATAGGCGATTGACTCAAGGTTTGACCATATAAATGGTTCCAATAATTGCAATTGAATCTTGTAATGAACCACCAAGACACAACACAGTCCAGTTCACAAAACTAGAGAAAAATGAGTAACTGGAATTTAAAAAGTGTTATCAACATCAAGTGAAGTGCTAACCTAGGACATACAGGTCAAGTGCTAACTTGGAGGAATTGTGTTGTCTATTGAACAAATTTACCAGTTGGGTCTCAAGGAGGGCAATCATAGATTATAGGGAAGATTGTAAAAGCTGAGTCCAATTAAGCAATATGTTATTCAAATTTGATTTGAACATTTATTGAGTTTGTTTAAATTTTAGTTTGTTTATATAATGAGTCAATTTTAATTGAACTTTTAATTAGCCAAATATAGGTCGAGTTAGAGTAGTTTGATTTTGATTTTTTATTTTTATAGTGTATATACAAAGTCGTAAGTTGTTTAAATTTAATGAGTTAAAAATTTTGTTTAAGCTTGGTTTATTAAATAGGGCTGTAAATGAGTCGAATGGAGTTTTTGAGTATTCAAACTTGTTTGTTTAAAAATTAATTGAGCTTGAGCTCGACTTGTTAAGTAATTTGAGAAATTGAAGTTTGGCTCAAGTCAATTAATTACATAAAATGAACTGAGTTCAAGCTTTAAAAAAAAAGAACTTAAATTAATTTTATATAAAAAAGAAAATGTTATTAGCAAAATATAAAATGATATTTATATTAATAATAAATTTTATTAATCAACTATACAAATTAACACAATAATTAAACACAAATAGAAAAATAAAATAAATTAATTTGTATAACATTTTTATAATTAGAAATAAGTAGAGAGGGGTATATTATTAGGTAATTAGGCGCTTGAGGTTTAGGGTTTTGTATAAAAGGGCGAGCTCTCGCAGCGTTGACGCACACTACTTGATCTTATCTGAGCAGTGCTTGTGTTTTTGGGGGTTGGAGTGGAGTCATATTGGGAGGAGGCGGAGTTTGGGGCGGAGGCGATGGCGATGGAGGGAATGGCCGAAAAGAAGCAGAGAGAAGATAGTCACCCACCCATTACCCATTACATGTAGTAATGGGGTTGTTGGCGGCCTCCGCTCCTCTGCTTCGTCAGCCACTATCTCCATTCTCTGTCAAACCCTCACAACTACTACCTACTCTCAACAATACTCCCTCCCCAATTGACTCACTGCGATGAAGACTGCCCGCCGTCGGAGCCCTTTAGACTTTCCATTGGGCGTTGATGGCAGCGCGGGCTGTACCAACCCCTAAATAACTCTCTCTCTCTCTCGCTCTCTCTCTCTCACACACTACGTTTATATTATATATATAGTACTATTTATTTTGTTGTTTATTTCATCTATTTAACTCTTGTGTTTGTTGTTTTTGTTTTTGTTTTTGTTTTTTGATCATCTCATCTGGTGTATTGTTGTACTATTGTTGGTGTGTTGGTTTAGATGTAGTTGACGACTCTCAGCATCGACTTCAGGGTTAGTAGTTATTGTTATTATTATATTTGTTTATATATGTATATATGTTTATTTATCATTTTGAATTCCATTATATATCTTCGTCATTGTTTTGTAGTTCCAATTTATTTATTTATTTCTTGATTAATGCTTCTCACATTTACGCTGCTGTGTTTGCTTGGGGCATTTGGAAAGAGATTTGGAAAGGAAAAAGGAAAATGAAGGTGAAATTTGTTTTCCACACATTTTTCCCTTTTCCGAATGCTTTGCCAAATTGCTCAACCAAACATAGCGTTAGGTTGCTAGTTTATTTTTCTTTTGGGGGTTTTATTTTCGTGATTTTGGAATTGAAATTGAAACCAATTAAAATTTGGGAACCTCCGTTGTTTATGTATTCTTTGGGCGAGTCTTGTTTTCATTTCAGAAACACTCAAGACACATACCAGTGATACTTGGTTCACCGAGGTTTTGGGTGAGTGAAACTACAGATGCTGTTTCTGGTAGGTCAGCATCCTTGTTGAGGCATTCTAGCATCACCATTGATTCTCCCATGTCTGATAGCCCTGAAAAGAAAAGGTTTGATTTCTCTAAAAGGAAAACCTCGCTACCTACTGCAGCTTTGTTTGGAGTGGATGATAATTCAAGCCCACAACTTGAGGAACTTACTAACATGATACAAGATCTTAGCAATAGAGCTTACAACTTGTGGATATCATGGGTTTCTGATGAGCTTTCAGCAATTCTCTCCCGTGATCTAAGACAAGATGATGGACTATCAACTACAAGTCCCTTGAGAGTAAGTGGCCTCTACCCTGGAAAACACCTTTCATGTTATGTAAAAGCATTATGTTTTTTTAAGAATAAATTCATAATTTCATACCTTGTTCTGATTGATATGCTGACTGAGCTACTACTTGAATTTTGTTTCTTGGTACATCAAACGTGTTCATATTTTAAGCATTATGCAGGGCTGGGAGGACACTGTAGTCAAGCAAGAGCAATCTGATGAGAGCCAATCAGAGATGAAAATATCACTCCCGGCCATTCCTTCACGCTATGTTACCTCATTTCTATTCCGTGCATGTGAGGAAATTCATCGAGTTGGGGGTCATGTTCTTGATAAGCCAATTCTGCAAAAGTTTGCATTGAGATTGCTGGAAAAGGTATGCAACTTGCTTGTGTATTTGCTTTATTTTATCACCAATGTATAGTGATATGTTATTATTTTTGTCTAAGAAAGACGAACACTTCTAACAGGGTGCTGTGACACTTCACAACAACACGTATCAACACACACCCAAATGTGTCATTTAAAAATAAAAATAAAAAACAATTTAGACCTGTACATGCTGCTAACACTTGGGGGACACACATGCCTATTACTTATTTGACACAAACGAAACACTTTATCATTGAAACAATGTAGATTTATACTTGTTAATCCCTCCACCTTTAGACTTTAAGAATTAGTGCTATGGTTCACTTTTTTATTATCTTTGAATGAAATATTCATACATATGATACACAATAAATATATAAACTATATATTTTGCATGTACCACATGTCATGTCTAGCAATTTTTAAAAATTGTTGTATTGGCATGTTTGTGTTTGTGCTTTTGAGGTTTGTGTTAATACTGTCATGGTTCCGTTGGAAGATTTATGGATATTCTCACTAAAAATTGGACACTTAGACATAGTGATGTTGTTCCGATTCCATTGAGTGGGGAGTAGGGATTTGCTTGAGAGACCTTTTGAGGAGGAGGTGCTTGAAGCACTTAGAAGCCTCAATAGGGATCTATGTTGTGTTAACTCTTTTGAATGTATGAAGTACCGGTGTTGGATACTTAGCACTTAGGTAATGTTACATGCATACGTGGACATTACCTATGCATGTTTTTTTATCTTTCAGTAGTTGTTTTGATTTCTGATTGTTCGTATAATTTTCGTTTTTTAAATTGGCTGCATGATTCTGTGGTTTAATAGTAGACATAAATTCTTCTTGTTTGTGTATTTTGGTTTGTTTCATCTAGGTTATTGGTATATGTGCGGACTTCCTTTCAACTGCCGAGGCCCATGATTCTCAAATGTCAGATAAAGGTGTTTTGCAAGTTCTGTTAGACTTCAGATTTGTGGCTGACGTTCTTTCGGGGCGTGATTCCAATACAATTGAGGAGCTATCAAAAAATGTGAAGTCAAAATTTTCTCTCAGAAGGAAGCAGGATGTAAACCAGACCAAGTCAGTCATTAGAGAGCGGGTTGATAGCTTGGTAAATCGTCTTTCCCAGAGGCTGGATCCTTTCCCAGAGGCTGGATCCTATCGACTGGCTCATGTAAGCTTTTCTAGCCTGGTTTTATGATGTACCATAACCGAAAAGATATCTGTGATATGCTTACAAGTTTCCATGTTCTTTAACTCTGCAGTATTGTCAATAAATTAGGGTTTCTGGCTGCACAAAGTTATCTTCTAAGAAAAATAAATTTCAGTTTGGGGCCAACAAGGGCATTTTTGGCTCATACTTCTTGTTTAAAGTTACATTCTGAGTACACTATATGATGCTTGGTTGGCTAAAAGTGGTAGTGTTTGTCCAGACAACATAGGTACCACAAAATGACAAAATCTAAAGGCTTTGTTTAGTTTGTGTTTTGAGATATTATTTCAAAAATAATTTTTTAGAAAGAGTTTAGAAAATTAGAAAATTTGTTTTGTTGTATATTTTGAGAATAGTTTTGGAGTTTTGGATTTTGGGATGATTTGATTGATATTTTTTTGTAGTTGAATAGATGGGTGTGAGAGAAAAAGTGATTGAGAAGGAGAGAGGAGAGAGGAGAGAGAAAAAGTGAATGATTGATGTGTAGTAGAGAGAAAAGTGATTTTGGATTTTTTTTTTTTTTTTTTTTTTTTTTTCTATAAATTTCAACCAAACAAGTTTTTGAAATTTTTTCTCCAAAAACATGTTTTGAGAGACAAACCAAACATGCCCAAAATGTCTGGCTTTAAAGAAGGAGTCTAATTTATCATCTATATACCGTGATAATATTGTTAATTCTCACTTCACACTTTACATTATTATGAATGTATCAATTTGCTGTTTCTGTATATTTCCATGCATGAACCCCAAATTTTTTTATTTGTTTTCTTGAAAAAATTCATTGATACAGAAGGTTGTGATCTTTATACTACATTAGACTGAAACACTATTTCATGTTTTTCAGTTACATTTCCATTTTTTGATGAATTTTATCAAAGACTATGGACTTCTGGAATTACTGTTACCCTCTGTTTGGATTGTGAGATGTGAAAAGAAAAGAGATGATTAGAGTTTCTCACCTAGGTGAGAGAAGAAAAGAAGTGATTGTGATTTTTCGTCTTCTTGTTTCGATGGACTATGATTAAAAGAGTAATTTTGGTTTCTCACCAAATCTCACCACTTTTGGTGAGAAACAAAACTTAAGTTAGGTGTGATTTGGCTTTCTTACCATTTCTCTTCATTTCCCACCTTATTAATCATCCAAACAAGTGATGAGAAATCTCATTTTCTTTATTTCTTTTCTTTTCTCACCAAACCTCTCAATCCAAATGGAGAGTTAAGGTTTCTATCTGGCTTGTAAGTACCAGAGCATCTTGAATGCTGACAATAAGCCATCCCAAAGATTCTAATACCATACAATCTTGTCTTGAACTACTTGGCGCTGGCCTCTCATCTGTTTTTTTGGGACAATCAGTGCCAACTGTGACGAGTCTTTTCAAAGAGAAGTGTGTTTAAGTTTTTTTTGTTTGGTGGATTTGATGTTAAGTTGGTAAGTTCAGATGTTAACTATTACGTCACTTATCAAAAAATAAATAGTTCAGCTGTTAACGGTAAGTTCTATTCACCTTGTTTGGTTCTAATTTTCTAAATTCAATTTTTTGAAAATTGAGTTACTCGTTTATCGCATTTTTTGTTTTTAGTGAATTTTTTTAATATTTTAAGTAAAATTTTAGATACAGTGAATATAAATACAATTAAAAAATATAATATTTGTGAATTTTTTTTAAAAAAAAATTCACTAAATACCAAAAAAAAAAAAAGAAAAGAAAATTCAGCACATTTTCATATTCTTGTGTATTTATTGATTTTTTTAAAAATATTTTTTAACTATTATTTTACTTTTTAAGTACATTTAGGTTAGGTGCATCTAAAAAATAAATTTTTTCTTAAAATATTAAAAAAAATTCACTAAAAACAAAAAAATACAAAAAATAAAAAACTTAATTTTTGAAAAAATTGAATTCATAAAGTTGGAACCAAACAAGGTGATTGCTTTTTGAGTTAAATATATCCATGGTCTGATCTACCTAACAGTAGATTTTACGATAAGATGTGTGTCATCTGTAATATAGAATCTTCTGTCTGACTGTGTTCTCTTCTTAAAAGAATAAATTTCCCCGCCCTGATTTGATCATTGCTTCAAATTTATTTTTACTCTCTTCAGGTATGAGCCATACCTCTGGGAGAATGAGAGGCAGTCGTACCTGCAGCATGCTGTCCTATATGGGTTCTTTGTGCAACTTAATCGGATTTATACTGATACTGTGCAGAAGTTACCCACTAACTCCGAATCAAACATTATGAGATGTTCTACAGTTCCTCGGTTTAAATACCTTCCTATCAGGTTGATTTTGTTATCCTTCTAACATATTTTCTTTAAATACTTAAGCTGATTACATTATGTTTTTCAGTATCTCATCTGTGGTCAAAAAGCCAATCTAATTCCCTTTTTTCTGTATCTTCATAGATGGTGTATATTTTCTCATTGACACCAACCATCCTCACTATATTTCTTGATTGATTGGAATTACAAACTTGGCATTTTTTCTTTCTTTCTATATGATAAGACATACACACATGGCATATTTGGGGCTTTTCTATTTGTTAAATCTAATTGGCCTTATTTCCCTGCATCTTCATAGGGGGCATATATTTTCACATTGACACTGACCATCCTCACTGTATTTCTTGATTTACTGGAAGTACAAACTTGGCATTTTTTTTCTTTCTATATGATAAGACATACACTCATGGCATATTTGGGGCTTTTCTGTTTGTTAAATCTCCATGCATGGATTTATTTCCCGGTTTATCTATACTTAAATGAAAGTAAATTTTTAATCTCATATTGGTCGCCACTGTGCTCTTGCATTGTCTTCAAGAGGGACAATGTGGAGAAGTGGTTTGGAAATACTCTTCTGATCCTGGGGAGCCCTCGAGATCCGCTGATGATCACCTGAAAAAGAATAAACACTCCGGTCGGGGGTGTCAGAATTAGTACTCCAACAGACAAGTCAGTCTCTACACTCAAGAATGTTTGAGTTAAGCACAATAATTCTCACTTGCCTCTCTTAGTCTGTTGTTCCTTTATTTATACTTGTTTCCTGAGCCTCGTGGCCAGGCCCACTTGTCACTCATTATCCTCTTATTTACTCGGCTCCATAGTTCAGTATCCATTCGGCCTATCTATTATATTCGGCATCCTTATCGTGCAAGGTAGAGCCGTGTAATATCTGTCTTCTAGAGTACGCTTCTGATTATTCCCATTATTCGGCTCCCACAATTGCCCCCCAAACACCTCGCTATCATCAGTTAGTCAGCGTGTTTGGCTAGAAGTCAAAATTCGGCGGTTAATCCTCTTCCCGATGCGTGTTAGAATGCGTACGTGTTTTTGGTCACTGTAACACTTTCCCGCCCCATTCGTGCCTCTCTCGCATTTATTACGATTTGACACTTAAGTCCCTTCGAAGACATGCTTTTTCAAATATTTGAACCTCTTGGACTGCCAGTCGGTATCTCTTCTTCAACGCGTTTTCTGCAACTCCTATCTGTTCTTTCCTTGTCTCCTTTGCCTTTCGTAAGTTTTCTTTTCTTCTCCTTGCAATCCTATTTTCCGCTTTTATTTTTGATTTAGAATATCCTCGAGTCCTTACTAGAATGGCTAAGCATTTGAAAGACCTCCTTTCCGAGGGTCGAATTTCTGGGTTCCGAAGACATTTTTCTATCCCTGAGGATGTCCATCTTTCTCTGGTAACGGACAATACCCTTGATATGGAGAGGGACGACCAAAATACAATCGTCTTTCCTCTCCTATCTATTGCGGAGGGCGGAGTTCGCTTTCCCTTACACCCATTTCTCAAGGCCGTCCTCCGATATTGGAGTTTGATTCCTTCGCAACCCAATGTGAATTTTTTCCGAATCGTAATGGGAATCGTAGAGTTGAACCGGCGTCTCAGGATCAACCTTGGCATTCTGGCGATTCGGCACTGCTATGCTTTAGCCAAATCCTCCGGTCGACTCAGGCGCTACTTTCTTAGGGCCAAGGACACTGACCATCATTTGGTAACGATGCTTGCCAACTCTAGCAAACGAGTTGACGATGTAATGGTCAATGTCCGAGACAACTGGGAGTTCGGCGAAGGCAAAGATCGCCTAGACCCTATTCCGAGACGGAGGGGTGAACCAGGTTGCCGTGTAACTCCTTGTCTGTTGATCTTTCTTTTATGCAGCTTTTTCTCCAAACCTTACCCTTTGTTCTTGCAGGCAATAAGTTGAAGAGGATTTTGACCTCGGCTGACGACACAGTCCTTACGGAAATTAAAACTGCACTAAAGTACTTTGGCCGTCCAAACGTACAGAAGCAGGGGAGGGTTGCCCATATTCTCCTGTGGTACGAGCCTACCTACACTACGTTCTCGGCCGCAGACGACATCCCGATCCCAACAGGCGAACAACACCTTACGACTCTTGTCTTCCCCTGTTTCAAGACCCTTAGGCAAATTGGTCTCGAAGCTTCTGATTCGGAGCAAGGCTTAGAGCCGGCTGTCGAGGTAGATGTCGAATTAACGAGGGAGTTCGCCGTCGAGGCCGAAGAGGTCGACGAAGCTCTAAAATCAGCGTTTGAGGCAGCCGGTCTTAACCAGCCTAACTCACTGTCCACTTTGGGTCGGGCGGAGTTCTCCTTCGGAGATATTTTTACAAACTTGGGAGACCTTCCCGGCGCTTTTTCAGAAGGCATGGCTGGGGAGAATCTCACGCAGATGGCGAGAAAGAGAAATGCCGAGTGAATGGCCGCTCGTTCTAAGCCTGCATCGGTTGAATCTTTACAACCGGTTACTAGAGAAGAAACGACGCAAGTTGTTGTGGCCGGGACGGAGGGGGCTGAACAACAGGTTATGGAAGAACGGCTGTTTTCAGCAGAGCGGGGCAAAAAACGTTCCGCTGAAGGAGAGGCCGGCTCAGAGGATAGCCCTGCTGACAAACGGCCTCGCTTAGAGGAGTCCGACGTGGTTGTCCCCTTCGTTGTTCAACCAAAGATCAAAGATGCGCCAATCTCCTCTGACGCATCTGCCATGAAGGATCCAGCCGTGGCGTTGAGCTTGGTCGCCTCGGTTTCGTTACTGGCTGACAAGGCCACCTTTCGAGATGAGCCGGATTTGGTAGCTATAGCGTTCGCTGCCCAGTCGGCCCTTTTGGTATGTATACAATACTTTCTTTTTTGCTTGTTTGGTTTGGTTTGCATACGATGTTGCTTGATGTGGTGATCCAAACTTGTTTTGCAGACGGTTGGAAAGATAGCCGAACTAGGCCGCCGACAGCGTGTTGCCATTGAAAGAATTGGCCGCTTAAAGTTTGAAGCTGAAGGTGAAAGAAGCAGGGCCGAGTTCGAGGCGATGAGGGCCGTAATGGAAAGTGCTCGAGCCGAAGCTGAAAAGGAGAGGGCTCGGACTGCTGACCAGCTCAGATCCGAAGTCGAGGATAGGGCGAACGCGAGCGAGGAGTCACTCAAGTTAGCCCAGGAGACGCTTTCTAAGGCAGAGGCCGAGTTAAAAGAATTGAAGGCGACCAAGGAAAAAGCCGAATATGTAGCTTCTACGGCGCTAGAAGCTGGGAAGAACGCCGCCTTAAAGGAATACGTAGATGAGGTCTCCAAATTCGAGAATCGGGGTTTCAAACATGGGTGGCTCAAAGCCCTTGCTGCTGCTGGAGTTACATTGGCCTTGCCAATTCCATACGAGCAAGTGGACGTTGAGCCACTTGAGTCTGATCCCGAGGATTGATTTGGGAGACATTCTAGTTTTATTAGGTATCTTTAATTTCAATGTACGTTTTTGTTTAGTGGATTCAAGGTAATTTTCATGTATAAATTAGTTACTATCTGCGCTCAATTTATTAATGAAAATTTCTTTCCCGTTTCACTGTTACTTGTACGCAGTTTTTGATATTAATGAAGGGTTTTGCCTTCCACTACTTTGGATAACAGTGTAATCTTGGCCATTATATTAGTTTAATCTCAATTTATCCGAACAAGTAGATCAATTCATGAAGCGGCTCTCAAGCCGAATAGATTGATGAATCTGCCATTGTGTCAGTTGGTTCCTGAACCTTAAACGCCGAATCACATAATATTGATGAGTCGATTCATGAAGCGGTTGAGGCACTCAAGCTGAATAGATTGATGAATCTGCCCTTGTCCCAGCTGATTCATGAATTTGAAACGCCGAATCACACAATATTGATGAGTCGATTCATGAAGCGGCTGGGGCACTCAAGCCGAATAGATTGATGAATCCACCCTTGCCCCAGCTGGTTCATGAATTTGAAACGCCGAATCACACAATATTGATGAGTCGATTCATGAAGCGGCTGGGGCACTCAAGCCGAATAGATTGATGAATCTGCCCTTGCCTCAGTTGGTTCATGAATTTGAAACGCCGAATCACACAATATTGATGAGTGTATTCGTGAAGCGGCTGCGGCACTCAAGCCGAATAGATTGATGAATCTGCCCTTGCCCCAACTGCTTCATGAATTTGCCCTTGCGGAAGTTAAGACTGCCTAAATCAGTATTTGATAGGGGCACGACTTGGTCGACTTCGGGCTGTTGAGGTTTCGATATTGATGAGATTGCCTTGGAGGCGTTGCCCTCGTAGGGAATCAATGAATGAAGGTCCTATTTAAGTGCTCAGTGAGCAACTCAGTCCAGGTCTTTGACGAAGGATAACCAAGCACGAATGTCGAATACTCTTCTTTAACAGCAGAGGGGAAGCGAGGACGCTAGCGGAGCTGGGAGGAGACATGAATTGAAGTGGCGAACCTTCGCGCTCGGGAGGTAGGATTTGAAGGGATCGGGAGAGACGTCAATCTCCTCGTTGTCGAAGTAGGTCGCCCAGGAGGGACAAGGAGCCACGGGGCAAATCCCTGCAACCCCGTTTTGGAAGGGAGCCCGGTGAGAATCCACGCCCATTGAGTTTTGCAATCTTCGTGGGGAATATGCCCATGACAGATGCGGACTCGATCGTTCGAGATTCAAGTGTGGCAGTCGAATTTGCTCGACAGATTTTTCCTCCCGAGGTCCAGCAGTCGATGGTAGGTCGACAGGACGTCGTAGTGTTTCGTGAAGGCATTCACGGTGTGGTGAAGGGGCTCTATACTGCCTACGAAATTGGCATGCGTCTCTGTGCTTCCCGCCGAGAAATAGAGAAAAGGGATGAACGCATCCGAAGTTTGAAGGCTCGCGTGGAAGCGGCCGAGTGTGAGCTAAGGAAGGTCAAGGCCGTTCAGGCACAACCCGTCGGACAGGCTAACCTAATCGTGGAAGAAAGGGTCACCCAGCGGCTTATCAGTACCGCGCTCGCCGATCGCGATACGGCGAGCATGTTCGCGATGGAATCCGCGAAGGGGAGAGCCTATGAAAAAGGCTTCCACGCTAGCCGGAAAGTAGGGATACAGAAGACCAAAGAAAAGCTTGCCGAGGAAGTTTGCCGATGCGAAAATCATGGATTCAAGCATGGTTGGATTAAGGCGCTTTAGGTCGAGGAAGCTCTCCGAGCGGCGGGGGTCGATTCAGCATTGCCAGTGTACCAACGTAGCCATTTTTCGTTTTCCGCCTTTGAAGTCGAGCAGAGTGAGGATGAGGGCGATGCCGTATAAAAATATGCAATGTAATCATTCGAACGCAGATTGTGTTCATAACTATGTAATTATTGCCTGATTGAATAAAACGTTCTATTTTAAATGTTTCTTTGTAATTTTCATTCAGCACACACGTGTTTGCATGCGTTTCATTGTATAAACATTGACCGGCTCAAATCAACTATTGTATAAACATTGACCGGCTCAAATCAACTAGGCGCTTTAATTCCAAACGGTTATATGCTGGCTTGTCATGAGCATTCTTCACTAAATATATTTTTGTCGTGTCACGCAAGGTGAATTGCGTCGATGAGGTTCCGAATTCGGAGGCTTAATCGACCCAAAGGTATCATGCACCAGGGGCTCCGAATTTGAAGACCGTTAACCCATCTATAATTGCTGTTTATATAATTAGGCCATTTTAACTCCAAAAACAAAAATGCCAAAGATTGATACATGGAGTGGCTGCGGCCAATATCGTTCGGCGTCCGTCTTTTGGAGTTCAATGTTAATGAAATCGCCTTGAGGCCATTGCAAGGATTTTAGAAATAAATCGCCTCGGACTTTTCGCTCCAGTGACTTCGTTTACTATGCTCAAACTCGATTTAAAACAATTTTGTTGCGTGGGGTCAAGTGTGAATGTAGAATGGAGTTTTTCTTCAGCAGCAGAGGAGAAGCTCGGACTCTGGCTGAGCTTGACATTGTAATGAATCGCAGCAGAGAACCCACTAGCGCGGGAGGCAGGGTGTTCAAAAAACGGGAAAAACGTTAGCCTCTAAGTCGTCAAAGTAGATCACCCTGAAGGGAGAAACAGCAATGGCGAAGTTCTTCGCAATCGCGATCGAGAAATGAGGCTAACGTAATGCCGCGACTGTTGAGCATTACTGCTTTTGTGGGGAGTTCCTTTCTTGTCTTGGATCTTGGCCTTGACATTGTCTATGGTGTCAAAGGTCCCTGCTTCAAGGGTGATTATATCGTCGTTGTGAATCGTGGATTCAAGTGCTATCAGATCAAAGCATTTCAAGTTGCGGGTGCTCTCTGATCAACGGGCGTTGATTCGGGGTTGCCGCTTGCACCAACGCGACGCCGTACAAGAATAGACATTGTAATGCTTTAAACACAGAATGCGTTTTTTGTAATTACTATTTGATCGAATAAAATGTTTCATTCTAAAAGTTTATCTCATTCTGAATTTTTGTATGTTGAATTTAGCATCTTATTTTGAATGCTGGAACGTTTTGTTTTGTTCATGTGGTTGTATTGGTTCAACTTACATATCCTTACTTCGATATGTAAATGTTTTCATTCTAGAGGGTGCTCCAAATTCGGGATATTACTCGGCCCTTGGGCGTCGCTCGGTGGCACTATTTAGTCAGCCGAATTTGGAGACTTTATCGGCGTGAAGACGTCGTGCACCGATGGGGTTCCGAATCCGGCGTCTTTTTGGGTCCAAAGGCACCGTGCGCCGATGGGGCTCCGAATCCGGAGATTTTATCGGCCCAAAGACGTTCTGCGCTGATGGGGCTCCGAATCCGGAGACTATCTGGCCAATCGTGACCTCTATGAAGGGCGCTCCGAATCCGGAGACTTTATTTGGCCAATCGCGACATCCACGAAGGGCGCTCCGAATCCGGAGGCTTTATCGGCCCAAAAACGTCATGCGCCGATGGGGCTCCGAATCCGGAGACTTTTTTTGGCCAATCGCGACATCCACGAAGGGCGCTCCGAATCCAGAGGCTTTATCGGCCCAAAAACGTCATGCGCCGATGGGGCTCCGAATCCGGAGACTTTATTTGGCTAATCGGGATATCCACGAAGGGCGCTCCGAATCCGGAGGCTTTATCGGCCCAAAGACGTCATGCGCCGATGGGGCTCTGAATCCGAAGACTTTATTTGGCCAATCGCGACATCTACGAAGGGCGCTCCGAATCTGGAGGCTTTATCGGCAAAGACGTCATGCGCTGATGGGCCTCCGAATTCGGAGACTTTATTTGGCTAATCGTGACATCCACGAAGGGCGCTCCGAATCCGGAGGCTTTATTTGGAACACTTTTGAACTGGATTACACAGCGAGTAAACAGGAATCTTTGCATTACAGAAGTGGAAAGTGTACATGGTGAGCCATTCAAAACAATATCATTCCCCACAGGTCGGGTTTAATGATAGCATTTGCGCAAGTGCGTTAGAAGCAGGGCCGCATGCCTAATTTTCCATCAATCGGCCTTCTATTATCCGGAAATACCTTTAGGAGCAACTTTCCCGACATGTAGCGGTGCAGCTGGACGCATTAAGTATACGTCTTGGGAAGCTGCTGTTGGTATTGCTTAGAGCTTCCGCGGCTTTTCGTCAGGGAGTCGTCCGACATCGTCGAGACTGTCATGATTCGACACTTCAGTGGAGTTGACCTGCGTCTCCGTTGGTGTCTTTCCAGAAAGAAGATTGCATGCTTGTGCGGATTGCCGGGAACCACGAATTTGCTCAACGCCGTGTTCGGTTAGGAAGCGTAGCGGCTGATGATAGGTGCTTGGCACGGCCTGAATAGTATGCAACCAAGTTCGCCCCATGATGAGGTTATACGGCAAAGGGAGCTTGACGACCAAGAATTCCACATCCACTGTTTGGGAGCCCACCTGAACGGGTAGCGTAATTTTCCCCAACGGGTACTCTGGATTTGCGTTGAAACCGAATAATGGATGAGGAGCCGGAGACAAGTCTAATTCGTTAAAGCCGAGTTTGATGAAGGTCTCGTAATACATGACCTCCGAAGTGCTCCCCTGATCTATGGGGACGCGTTCAATGGTAAATCGGTTCACGTGTAGTTCAATGACCAATGGATCAATATGGGGGAGCGTTATGCCGATAAGATCGGCATCGTCAAAGGTGATGCTCAGAGCTTCGTGGGGCTGTTTCGTTTGTGCGCGTTGCTTCTGGGGGCTGAATGAATTGCGTGTATGGTACGTGGTGTTGAAAGGCTGTATATCATATGTATAATGCCGAGGGGAGGCGACTCTTACCGAAGGGCGACAGTTTTGATTGTGCTCTTCCGGACGTGTTGCTGGAACCGACCATCTTGCACCAATTCCTCAAGATGGTCTTTCAAGGCATAGCAACTGTCCGTATCATGATCGTGATCTTTGTGATATTCACAACGCCTGTCCCGCCTTCTCGTGTCAGGAGGTCCCACCATCTTGGACGGCCATTTGAAGAACGGAAGATGTTGGATTTTGGACATAATTGAGCAGACAGGTTCGTATATTTCTTGTCAACGCGCTTTATGCGCCTGCTATCGACCTGGAGTTGCTCATTTGCTTGGTGTGAGCATTGATCGCTGGATCGGCGAGAATCCCGTCTCTTGTCTCGTTTAGCCCGCTGTCGTGGTTTAGGGCTTTGAGGTGGTGCGGAACTTATTGGCTAAGCGATTTCGAGAGGGGCCGTTTTGTTGGCCATGTGTCCGGCTTTAACCCGCAAGGCGTCATCTTCCACTTTGCAATATTCCTCTACTTTCTTCATCAACCCCCAAACTGTTTTGGGGGGTATTTTAGTCAAGGAACTGCGGAGGGCACTATCTGGGTGTAATCCCATTTTGAAGGCGATGATGGTCATGGAGTCGTTGCAAGCGTCATCAACAAGATTGAAGCTGTAATGACCCCAAGAACCATCCTTATTTAATTAAGGGTTAATGTGTTTTAATTCACCTATATCTATTGGAATTGAGAATGTTTTATCTTATTTTGGAGTATTGAGTGAGGTGTTGATATGATGGTAAAGTAAGATTGGACCAAGGAATGTTATCCGGATAGTTATTCTGCGATCAGCCGTCACTCATTTGCCCTTTTCTTTTTCCACACTTGGAATTTGAATGTGAGGCTAGAACCATTGGAAAGCTTATTTCTGGGGCTTCAATTTGGACACAAGAACGACCTAAAACGGAGTCCGGATGGGAAAGTTACGCATGTTTGAAGTTTTGGAATCTGTGCTGGAACAGGTCCGCTCGAGCGGGCATATGGACGCTCGAGCGGGATTTTCGGGACAGCAGCTTTAAAATCGTGAATTTGGATCATTTCTTGATATTTTCTTTTCCCCTCTTCTTTCCTCTTCTTCTTAGTCCGAAACCCTAGCCCCAAACTCTTGAATTCCTTTACTTTGATCATGATCCACCATGGTTTTGGCATCAAGGAGGGAGAATAAGGGAGGATCAATGTTTTTACCCGATTAAAACTTGGATTTGTGAAGACTCCTTCTCAAGCTTACCCTTTGTTTGGTTATTGAGGTAAGGGTTTTAATACTCTTTAATATTTGTATCCATAGATAGATTTGTGACATTTTATTATCTAGATGCAAGAATTTCCCTATTTGGAGCATGTAGTATATAGTATGAGATTTGGGGTTTATGGTTTGATGAAGTTGGAAGTTAAATTGATGAATTATGATCCTAGATGTAGAATCATGGGAAAAATTGGAATTGAAGTGTTGAATTATATGTGTTCAAGTTTAATTAGAATTTGGTAATGTTTGAGAATTATATTTAAAAGTTGCGAATGAACTTTATTATGAATGATTCATGGTTGATTCATGCTTGATTTATGAGAGTTTCTCATTAATTAATTATTTAGACTATATGTAGTGTTGTATGCAATTATACTTCACTCTTTGGTTGTATATCATGGAACTATGTTATATATGTGTTATGTTTCAAGAACATGAAGAACTTCAATTCAAGAATGGAATTTGAGAGAGAAGTGGCTTGTTGAAGCTTCTAATATTGTTTAATTTATTATGCTCAAGGTAGAATCCATGTTATGGTGATGTTAGGTTGAAATGTGATGTTAGGTGGAAATATTGTCTTAATTTTACCTTGGGTTGCATGAGAATGGCATGAAAGTAGAGTTGGGTATCAAATTGGAAATTCAAAATTTCAAGATTTTGCTTGGTCCGCTCGAGCGGCAGAAGTCCCGCTCGAGCGGGGAAAACGACCTTCCAGCAGTTTTGTAATTTGTTCAGTCCGCTCGAGCGGCCAAAGTGGCGCTCGAGCGGGGGGACCCATTTTTCAGGCAAAATGTTGTTTGTTCAGTTTTGAATGCTCAACCCTCTGGTATTGTTAGAATATTTTTCTAATGACTTCAAGATGATGATAAATTCATATGAAGTATAATGACACAAGGGATGGTTTTACAATGGTTTAAGAGAAAAGAGAACTAATGTACAAGTTATGGTTATGTGCAGGACACACTCAGGGAGGAACTAGCACGTTATCACGACACTGTGAGTAGTAGTACAGTAATTGTACATTTAATGATCATTAATGACTCTTCTTGTTAATAAATATCAGGAATGACCTGTTAAGTTAGCTAAGTTAATTCATGTGACTAATGTAACCCTTCCACATGAGAAAGTGAATTATTCTATCCTTGTTAAGCTTTTACAAGTTCAAGTATGAACAAGTTTAAGTAAGTTTGCAAGTTCAAGCATATACAAGTTCACGTATGTTACAAGTCTACAAGTCTTCAAGTATACGCATGTTACAAGGTCATGTCTATTACCAGCTCAAGCATGTTATGAGTATACGCATAGTACAAGTTCAAGTATATTACAAGTCTATGCATGTGACAAGCTTAAGTCTATGCATGTTATAAGCTTAAGTATGGTACAAGATTATAAGTGTTATAAGTTCAAGTATATACAAGCTACGTATGCTAGGTATGTTACAAGTTTACAAGTTTATATCATAAGTTTACGCATGTTACAAGTTTAAGTCTATTACAAGTTTACGCATGTTATCAGTTCAAGTACATTACAAGGTCATGCATGTCATAAGTTCAAGCAGGTTACCAGTTCAAGTATGTTACAGGTATGACTTATAATTTCTATTTATGGTTCAAGCATAAGGAATAGTCATAAAGAACATGTATGATTTATTTCCATTTATGATATGACAATATATGTAATATAATTTACAAGGGCATTCTTAATGTCAACTTTCAAGGGCTTTGGAGTGAATGTTATGCAAATATGTTAATGTTTCAAGACATGTGAGGCAACCATGAAACTGTTATGCAATTATTATTCATGTTAAATGTATGGAAAGAAAGACAAGTTTCAAGGGCCTCGTGCCATTTTCAAGGGCTTTATGCCATTTTCAAGGGCCTCGTGCCATTTACAAGGGCTTTATGCCATTTTCAAGGGCCTCGTGCCATTTACAAGGGCTTTATGCCATTTTCAAGGGCCTCGTGCCATTTTCAAGGGCTTTATGCCATTACAAGGGCCTCGTGCCATTTCAAGGGCTTCATGCCACTTTCAAGGGCTTTATGCCAATCTTTCAAGTGCCATATGTACAAAGGGCTTTATGCCACATGTTTCAAGGGCCTCGTGCCACCATGTTTCAAGGGCCTCGTGCCACCATGTTTCAAGGGCTTATAGCCATTATGATGTTTAAATTGCAGCCATTATGTTTATGATGCTTATGTTACAGCCATTATGATTATAATGTTTATGTTGCAAGATTAAAGGTTTATGGCCATTATGATTATAATGTTTATGTTGCAAGATTAAAGGTTTATGGCCATTATGATTATGATGTTTATGTTGCAAGATTAAAGGTTTATAGCCGTTATGTTTATATTGCAGGATTGGGCCTGAGGCCGTTATGTAATTAGTACAGAATCAGACTAATGTTTTGATATGTAATATGTTTCAAGTTAAGTATTGTTTTATTATGTATTACTATTCACTGAGCTTGGCTCACCCTCTGTATGTCTGTTTCTGTAGGTACCCAACCAGGTGGTCAGTCCTAGTCTATGACGCCGGTTTCTTTTGTCAACCTCTAAGTGTACAGGCACTAACTGAAGCCACTCATATTTTGTGGAGTTTTGCCAAAATGTTGGCTTATACCTTAATTTTCTATTTGAGGTTGAATGTATATAACTTTGATGTTTTGTTATGTGCCCAAGCTCCGGGCTAGGCCTGTATATATGTATGTATGTAACCGATGGTCAGGTGTATGGTTTAGATTTTAATTGCTTGTTTAAGGGTTTGTGATCCTGGCATGGTAGTGATAGCTCAATGGATGTTGTTTTATGTTATTTTATATCTATAATACTTCCGCTCATGCCCCATATGTTATGTATAATAGGTTAAGTGTCAGTTTTCTGAATAGGTCATGCCCAAAACTTTTAGGGGCGAGTTAGGGGCGTGACAGAAGCATTCCCAATATCGCGCTGAATATGCTTTTAGTGTTTCTCTCGGCAGGATTTGCATTGCCCAGAGAGAGTCGGCTTGCTTCGGCTGGACTTCGTTGGTGATGAATCTGGCCCTAAAGGATTTTTGTAGTTGGTGGAAGGTTTTAATCGAAGCCGGCTCCAGTTTATAATACCACCTGACCGCCAATGGTCCCAAATTGCTTGGCAATATTCGGCACATGAGGGCCTCGTCGTCTGCATGCAATGTCATGGCCTGCTTGTAGTGGCGGATGTGGTCGGTGGGGTCTGATTTGCCGTCGTACAAGGTGAACGACGGTGCTTTGAATTTCTTGGGTAGCGTAGCCTTTGCAATCCGTCGTATGAAGGGATCGTGTTGGTTTTCGTCCGAACTATTCCTTCTTCGCTTGTGCAGTGTACGGGGACTTTCTTCGGAAGAACTGGTGGTTTCATGTCGTCCCTTCTTCCTGGGCTCCGGGGATAGTGAGTCGGAGTCACTATCAGCAGCTTGTCGTGCTCGAGGTTGTCAATCACCTGCCTTCGGAGATCGTTCCGGATTTAGGTGCGCAGCTTGCTTGGACTTCGCCATTTCCAAGGCCAAATCTTCACGAAGATGTTTGTTTTCAGCGATCATGTTCTCCAACCTCTGTTCATTTTGCTTTGTTTGTTCCACGATCGCCTGCATTGTCTCGTGCTCCGAAGTCGAGGGTGAGGCGAAATTCAAGGCACGTCTTGCGGCGATAGTCTCTATTCCAAGCAAGTTTGTTGGAGTGGTTTCATCTTGCGATATAGGGTCGACGGTGACTGTCGGAGGATCTTCCGTCACGCTCGCCATGGATGTGCTTGAGTATTCTCACAGACGGCGCCAATTGTGGAGAAGTGGTTTGGAAATACTCTTCTGATCCTGGGGAGCGCTCGAGATCCGCTAATGATCACCTGAAAAGGAATAAACACTCTGGTCGGGGGTGCCGGAATTAGCACTCCGACGGACAAGTCAGCCTCTACACTCAAGAATGTTTGTATTCTAAGTTAAGCACAATAATTCTCACCTGCCTCTCTTAGTCTGCTGTTCCTTTATTTATACTTGTTTCCTGGGCCTCGTGGCCAGGCCCACTTGTCACTCATTATTCTCTTATTTACTCGGCTCCATAGTTCAGTATCCATTCGGCCTATCTATTATATTCGGCATCCTTATCGTGCTGGTAGAGCCGTGTAATATCTGTCTTCTAGAGTACGCTTCTGATTATTCCCATTATCCGGCTCCCACAGACTACAGCATCTATTTCAACTTCTAGGGATGTTGTTTCTTCAAGAAGCTCCTGGAAAAGTTATACAAATGAAGAACTCTCTCGAAATATTGATATTGATGATGACTCAAGTTTTGGGGTGGCTGCACCTTTCTTAAAGTCTTTCATGCAGGTAAAGCTTCCATTTTTTTTTTACACTTCTGTTCCCTAGGATGCTTTTTTGTCTCACAGTTACAGTAGAATGTGTAGATTTTATCAGTTTAGAGTATAGCTAATGTCACCTGAAATTAAAAAAAAAAAAGCCAAAGCCAGGGAGTTTTATTCGTTAGGGGCAAAACAATGCATCCTTAGTTTGAGTACTTCAGAGAGAATCTAATCTAGTGTAATATCACACATATTATTATTAAGTATTCATAGTTTCTTCCATATTAAAAAGATGAGAGAGGTCTGAGAGATAACATTTATGAGTTATATCCTTCGTGCATATATCCACTAGCATCTATTAGTCAATTGATGGAATAATTTGAGCAACAAAAATTATTCAAGGTTCTATATAGGGTATCCGTTGTCTTGGATGTACATGGAAAAAAGGATTGGATTCCAAATATAGGAAACGGTTGTGTTGGCGTAGTAATTCTTTGAATAAGGGCTCTAATTGTGACAATCTAACATATTACCTCAGATTCCTTGCAGAAAACTATCACCTCAAAACTTTACTGCATATAATAAGTCACTGGTTTAGAAAAAGCTGAAAGTGGCCCAAATTTATTTTGTTGTCTTCTCTTGTAATGACTTGATCAAATGATAAACAGCTGTTGATAGACCTCTAGTCTGTTATTTAGAAATGTATGAGATGAAAAATTATGTTCAATACATGGTAAACTACATTAGCTAGACATTCCTATGATGGAAAATACATGGGAAAGCTTGTAAGAAAGCAAAAATTCACCAAAACATGTCAATAATTTAATATGTTGCTGATAATCTTTGAATTGGCATGATGCAACAATATTTTCTTTGGTGCTGTGACTGGTGTTTCAGTCCATCATCACGTTGACAAGGAAAAATCGAGAGCGACTTTTGATGCAACTTTATTCATTGCATGTTTTCTAATGGCCTGGTGTAGCTTTTAGTTTTTATTTATGAATTATGAAACGTGTGAATGGGACAAGGGTATCCATCTTCATCTTTGATGGATTGCAGAACATGGAGATTGATTAAAGCTATTAATGTGAAGCGTGGTTTAGAAACATTGTGGAAGCTCTCCATAAATTTTAATTTTTAAATAATCTACTTAGAATTTGGTTCCAGTGACATTCTTAATTTTGATCCATAATTCAGAATATTGGGATTCTTTTTAAGGAATATCTGTATGCTAACAGAAAGAAAAAAAAAAAAAGGTTAGTAAGATGAATATGGTAATATTTATCAGGATATGCCAATCTTGAATATATATGTTTTTTTCTCTCCAAAATTCCCTTATTTTATCTATTTTCGTAGTTCCTCTAAATAATGAAGGTGGTCTGGATTTCCCCCTCTCCCTGTCTGGAGTTTGAGAAAGGCAGCTTTATGGTGCAGGCATTTATTATTTGATTTCATTAGTTTTTTCTTTTCAGCATTTGATGAAATGATCTCCTTGTAAAATGGCCAGGTGGGTAGCAGATTTGGAGAGAGCACACTAAAGCTGGGATCCATGCTAAAAGATGGGCAAGTTGGGAGGTTCAAAGACAAGTCAGCGGCTGCCATGTCGACATTCGGTGACATTCTACCTGTCCAAGCTGCAGGTCTCCTTTCGTCCTTCACAGCTTCCAGATCAGATTCTTGATTACCCGCCCACTGACTCCTGCATTCAGTTTTGTCTTCAAAGAGATGTGCATCTTTGTAGTTCAGTGAAATGAAGATAGGAGAAATTCCTACAAATCTGGAGACACTGTTGATTGGATCACGCAAGCTGTTTAAAGCAAGGGGACAAGATATATTTGTTTTTTATACAATAGGGGAGAATTTGGAGCAGTCGAAAGTACTTTGGGTGTTGATGATGTCTGCAAATAGATTAATTCCAGTTGTAGGATATATATTTTTTTGTTTTTCAAAATTTGCTGTAAAATTAAAGAATGGAAAAAGATTGAAGGGAATTGATGGAGACATAAAGTAAGAAGAGATTGTGTTTGCCGGTCTGTATTTTATGGGGACGGCCAATTCAAATATATAGGACCAGATGAATTTTTCTGGCTGTGACGGATTTAAACTGTGTTTGAGGGTGAACTCAACTTTTTATAATCAAAATCGACAGCCGGTAGGGAGTAGGGGTGCAACTCGGGCGGGCTCAATCAGAGCAACCCGAGTCCAGTTCGAGTTTTTTTAGGATTTGGGCAACTATATCTTGTAATCTGAACGGGCCTGAGTAGATTTTTGATGCCCGAATTATAATTCGGGCTAGGTTTGGGCAGAATCAATGGCCAACCCGAGCAACCCAAACTCGAATTGAATTTAATATGTTATATAAATTATATAATATATATAAATTAAATAAAAGAGGTTTAATAAATTAAATTAACCTAACTATATCTTATAATATATAACTGCCTCAGGTTTGAAGTTTTTTTGCCCTTTTGATTACATTATTCTATCTATTCACTTTCATAAGCTTGTTAATTATTTATTTTACCTTTGTATTTTAAATATTAGATTTTGGAACTGGACACCATGGTAGGTGAGCATGGGACCCAATTGTCTGGTGGACACAAGTAGACAGTTTCATTTGGTTTACCTATAGGTTTCTGGATTTGTGAATTTCGGACAATTCGGGCTAACCCGAGTTCAAAATATAAAGCTTGGTCTGGGCTTGGGCAGCAATGCTTGGGTTCATGGTCGGGCTTGGGTGGGCTTGGGCACTGTCAAATACAATTCGGGCTGGGCTGGGCTTGGGCAAACCCCCAACCCGACCGAACCCGTCCGAGTTGCACCCCTAGTAGGAAGGACAGGAAATAACCAGGGCTCTATCATGAAATGAGGAATGATATATATATATATTTTTTGTTAGAGAAAATTTAGGTGAGGGGAGATTATCTCAGTCCATTGCAAGCTGTAGGTCTCAGTAAGGATTTACAATGGATTTATAGATCGTCCACCAGAGAGAACTGTAGCGGGAATTGCACTTAAGCTTTGCAGGCGAAGAGTACCCTTTCCACTGGCGGTATTAAACCAACTATGTTTTAGTAGTAATTGTTTGATAGAAGACATATTTCTGGGATGAGTAATACCTATATTATCATTGAGTGGAAAAAGGCTCTAAAAAAGCAGCAGCACGTTTTAAAGCTGGAGTCGTGCAAAAGGAGCCAACTCAAGCAAAACACTGGGAAGCAGCATGTTTTGCAAGTTGCAACACTTATCTGCAACAGCATTACTGGAGTGTTTTAGCAAATAAATTATATTTTTAATAATATATATGATAAAAATACATCACTTTAAAATTGTTTGGCAAAATATAACTTTTTAATAATAAATTGAAGACACAATTTTAACTGAAATTGCAATTTCAAAAATGCAATTAAGCATTATTACCAATCACTAAAATATTTGATTACCACAATTAACATTCCTTACAAATGCTTGCAACTATAGATACAACACACTGAAATATTCGATTGTCACATTCAACATTCCTCACAAATGCTTGGAATTAGGGGTGATTAGACATTTAGCTGACCCGATAGATCCGTCCACTCTAGTCTGCGAGCGAATGCTTGGATCGGATAGCGGATAATCCGCCCCAAAACAGTGCATGCCCGACCCGCCCATACACCTTATATTATTATGATTATTATTAGGTTTGGGATATTCTAAATAAAAGCACTTTTTGACTTTTTATGAAATATGAGTTGGGTATGGGTTGGGTTTGAAGTGATATAGTAGAGAGGTCATGTGACTTAAATAAGATGATGTAATTTAAATAGGATAGTGACTTTTTGACTTTTTTAATATATGCCAAACAAGGCAAACTTCTCTCTTCTATTCTGGAGAGAGAAACAACCAAACCCTACCTTTCTCGTCTTTTGTCTCTCTCCATTGGCGGTGGCAACCGTACAATGGCGACGATCCAACGACAATCGGCGGCTCTGCAGCGTGGCAGCAACGACGGTACGCTCTTCTCTTCTCCTCTCTTCTTCTCTTCTCTTATCTTCTCTTCTATGTTCTTTAAATCTGCGAATGGTGTAATCTTTTTCTAAATCTTTTTTTTTTCTTTTCAAATTTCAGATATAATTCTTCTCCCATTGATTTGAGATTTTTGCAAAATAAGGTAATATTTATTTCATTTTAGTGTCCATTTTATTGTTTGATTTCATATTTCCTGTTCTTTTGTTTCATTTTTCTTGTCAACCAAAGAGGATATGCACTGTTGTGTATTTGCTGTTCAAAAAAAATAAAAAATAAAAAATAAAATAAAAAATATTGCGTATTTAAATATTTATGTTATAATCCTTTTATGTTTGGTTTTCACTGGGACGACACAAATAAAATTTGATTATTTATTTGCGGTGTATTTGTTTTATTTAATTAATTAATTAATTTTTGATTATTTATCTACAATGCTAGTGTACTTGGCATGAACTCAGAAGGATGATAGAGCAGTTATATGAATATTAGAAATCTAGCCCAAAGAAACACAAAGGCGTATTTGTGCATACACTCCATTTTTGACCGACTTTAAGACTTTGATGTCATTATTTGTACACTCGATGATTGCGTATGTTTGTGCTAGTTTTGAGTGCCCGAAGGTCTTGGCCGATAACCTTATCTTTGAGTCTCTAAATCCTCTGTGTTTTGGTCTTGTTTTTAAGCCAAACCTTGGTGCCTTTTAGCTGGAGGAGAGTGGGGCCTTGCCGGCCATTTTTGGCAGTTGCCAGCCACTTTTTCTCCTTGCCAGCTAGTTGGAGTGGTCGGCCAGCTAGTTGAAGTGGCCGGCCGGCCACTTAACTGGCTAGCAGCCACTTTTTCTCATTTTTAGATATTTTCAGATCTTTTGAGCCAGCTGTGGCTCACTGAACTCATCCTCCTACACGTGTATGGAGGGGATGGATACAAGGTTTTAGCTTGTCAAGCAAGCTTGTGCTTGCATTGCTCCATATAAGGGGAGCTCCCTCCCCCTATTTGAGGGTTCAGATTTTTCAGAGCTAAAAATCTCATTCTCTCTCTAGAATTTTCACACTCTCTCTCTATATTGTGCTATTGTGCTTAGAAGTATTGTTTCTTTATACTTTTGCACATAAACACCTAGTCAAACACTTTCACTTTGGAGCTGAGGTCCCTTGGAGCTTGTTTTGAGGTCTTAGCATTGGTTTTGGTCCAAAATTGTTGCTGAAGCTGCTGTCTTGCCATTGTTCTTCAAGGGTAAGAGACTAGTCCCTTTTAAGCTTTATTTTGATTAATTGTTATACCACATTTGCATGCTATTTTGAGATTGATTTTAGCCTCTCAAAAACTCTATTTTTAAGACTTTAAAGTGTTGGTTTGGACCTTGTGGGGTTAGGGGGGTGGTCCCCCTCTTTTGCTCTTTGGCTTGTTAAGCCTTTTGAGCCAACTCTCTAAGTTTTTGTATTGACCTTTGCTTGGCCTTTTAACCATTGAAACTCAGAGGAATTTCAGTGGTAAAAAGTTGCTCTTGTGGTCCAAAATAGGAGGGGGTGGTCCCCCTTTCCTTTTGTCTTGCTTGCATGCCTTGTTGGCCTCATACTTGAGCATGTTTTTCTACTCTTTTATGACTTAGCTCAAGCATGTTTTTGTGACTTTTTGGACCTGCCATGACTCTGTTTTTGGTTGGTTTGGTCATTGGTTTCTTGCATCTTACACTTGTAGTGCAATCCTACTTGTTGGCTTAACATGCATCATGCTTTATGCCTCTTATTCTAGCTTATGGTAGCTCCGTCTCAGCATGTTTTTGCCATTATTTTAGCATGCCTTAGCTCTGTTTTG
The DNA here is from genome assembly GCA_036172215.1 of Camellia granthamiana. NCBI lineage: Eukaryota > Viridiplantae > Streptophyta > Magnoliopsida > Ericales > Theaceae > Camellia > Camellia granthamiana. The sequence goes on from CM069912.1 coordinate 608,842, forward strand.
AATGTTTTTGGCTATGTGTGACTTGCCTTGTATGGTTGTAGTGTAAAGGGTCTTGACTAGTTTTGAGTTCCAAAGTCCCTAGCATGGTTTACTTGTGTTATTTGCATGCCTTGGCTTCATTTCTCACATGATTTCAGTGCATATAGCATGGTCACACTCTCACATATTCCACTCTTTCAATGCTTTTGAGAGTTGTGCTTTACGCCTTGATCATGAGTCAATACGTATGCATGCTTGTCTAAGCTTTTGGGCTACCATTTCAGCATGTTTTAACCTTTGTTTTGGCATGATTGGGCTCTGTCCAGAGCTAGTTTGTTTGTTTAGGCTATGTATTGCATGCTTCTTATGTGAAGCCCTTGACTAGCTTTGAGTTCTAAGGACCCTAACATGCTATACTTGTGTGGTTTGCATGATATGTCATCATTTGGCATATGATTTCAGTGCTTGTACCTCTGTAATGCTCTCATATATATCACTTTTTCAATGTGTTTGAAAGTTAAGCTTTGTGCCTTGCTTGCGAGCAAATGAATGAGCATGCATTTCTTGCTTTTTGTGCTTAAGTTTTAGCATGTTTTGGTCACTGTTTTAGAGTATCTTAGGCCTGTCCATAGCTAGTGTGACCATTTGAGATTGATAGTGCATGCCTCATGTGTAATGTTCTTCACTTGCTTTAGTGTTCTCCCCCTCTTTTAACATGTCTTGCATGCATTACATGATAGAGTTTTGTGCATGCCACTTTAACATTGAAAGATGAGCATGTTGTTTGCATTGCATTGTGTTTGGATCAAACATTAATCCAAACACAAGGGATGTGGCACGTTTCATCCTCAAAGTGATGAAACGTGTTGCGTTTCTCAGTCGTTAACATCCTTGATCAAGCATGATAGGGTGGAGGCTCTCTTGTGTGTTATTTGTGCATTCATCAATATGGTACAAGCTTGGCCTTCGGCCATCATGAATTGAGGTGCTTGGTTGGTGGCTTAAGAGCCGAGTGCCATGCTCTTTTGAGCCTGAGACATGATAAGGAGTGTGGTAGTACACACATTGTCTTAGAAATACATTGCTATGTCTCTATTGTTCTTTGTTGCAGCAAAACCAGCAGCCTGCAGAAAAACTAGCCGACTAGCCAGTTTCACTAGCCGGTCGGCTAGTTTTAGTGGCTGGCAGTCACTTTTTCTAGCTGGCAGCCTACTAACAGATCCCTGTGTTGAAGTAGAGGCATTCTGGAGATTGACACAATTTTCAGAGATCAAGGCAAGTGAAAACAGAGGCAATTGATGGCATAGCAACGGATTTCCGAGTGGATGGCAACCGAGCATGCATGCTTCCCTCGCCTGCGAGGCCATCTTCTCTTTATTGCTTTATTAGTTAGTTGTTTCTAGCTATTTCAATGTGTTGTAATTGATTAGCTTAGATAGTTAATTAATTGCCTTAATTAGCTTAGATTAGCTAATTTTTTAATTCCGTTTGTAATTAATTAGTTAGAATAGCTAATTAGTTGTTTTGTAATAAGTAGCTTAGCATAGCTAGTTAGCTTATTATTCGGACCTTCCGTCGAGAGAGCATAATGTTGTAATAAGGGTGCGTGTATGTGTGCATGTCTTCTAATCCCCATTTCTTTCTCCTTTTTACTTATCAGCTTTTGATGGTTAGTTTAGGGTACGTTTTGATTAGCATACCTTATGCTCGCATGTGTGCATCATTTATTTGTCTTGCATGCACCGGGTTCGGCTCATCATTTAAACTGCATTGTATTTCAATACACTTTCTTGAATACGTGTTTCAAAACATGTTATCAAGTGTTGCATTCATATACCATTCTAGATAGCCGAGCCTATTTTAGTTGCATTTTTGCATGCGTTGCATTAGGCACTTAACATAGCTAGGATCATGCATGATTTCTAACTAGTTTTCTGTTTTGGCTCGGGAGTACACTGTAAGTGTTTACGCTTTAGCATACTTGCATGAGTGTGAGTGTTGTCATGTTTAGCATGCTTGCCATGAGATTATTTGCTTAAGTGTTTAACTGCATGAATGCCTGTGGATGAAGGCTTTATTGCTTGAATTGGAACAATTCATCAAATGTGAGTTTTAAGCCCACTTTGCGAAGTGGCAAAATCAAGTTGTTTTAAGCCCACTTGAGGGTGGCAAATCCGCGCTTTAGCCTACTTGCGAGTAGCACTGCCAAATCATTTTCGAAAAATGAACATGAGATGTTTTGTTCCAAATCGAGTGATTTAGTCTATACTTGTATGCTGTGCGCATCACAAAATAAGGTTAGCTAATAAACCAGAATAAGAACACATGTGTTTTTCAAAATAACATATCATGTTTAGTAGAGGCCGATCCTTTGATCGGGCGAGCGGGGGGTGCTCATTTCAGGACCTTCTCCTCTCGTACCCAAGTTCTCGAGCCGAGGCAACTTTGGTGATGACGGACACGTGGCCTTAGGCACGAGTCAGGGTTTTTTAAATTTCTCAAAAATAAAATATTTAGGTGGCGACTCTGAAATTTGGCAAAACAGTCCATGTTTGGCGCTTTTGATTCAAAATTAATTTTTCAAAACCAATTGTCGGATTTTGGACTCTTTAGTAATTTATCAGTCTTACATTGCACTTTGTGAGATTAGATTCAGAACTGTGACAGGAGTCCGAACTGTAGTAGTTAGAACCCAATCCGCGCCCTCCTCCGAAAGGGGGGCCCGCGGAGAGAGTTTGGGGTGGTCTACAATTTGGCATGAACCTGATCCAAACCCCCCCCCAAAAAAGACAGTTATATTTGGCATGAACTTGAATATTAGAAATCTAGCCAAAAAAAAGCACACACAGTAATGAAACTATAAGTTGGAAAAATGCTCAAAGTTTGTAAAGTCCAAACCGTCAAATCAATTGCTTTCATCCACCAATCCACGGGCCCGTTCAATCTGCAATTCGCCAACTAAGCGGACGGATGCAGATTGATTTTTTTTAATCCGTTTTCTTTTGGATGGATGACGAATGGATACTATTTCGTGTATTCTCTGCTGCTTTCCACCTCTCAGTTGATTTGTTAGACTTGTTTATTTTGGATATATATTTATATTTTTAATTGTTTATTTATTTATATGGGTTGGCGGCAGCAATGTTGCTACCCTGCTATATTTCTTTGTTTCTCTCTCTATATATGTACTAATGGATACCACTTTTTCCAATCTAAAAAAAAATGAAAGCTAACACTACTACCACTTTCTTATTTTTTGTGTGTGGTTGGTTTTCAAAATCTATTTTCAAAATAATTTCAAAAATTGGATTGGTAAAGAAAAAAAAAGCAACATAAAACTCAAATATTTTTTTACATAAAATGCATTGACCGTTAAATCGACAGATTAGAAACCTGACTTAGGTACCCAAAACCTGAATTGTTTTGCTAGGTATGTTTTTATTTATACAGGGGAGAGAGAGAGAAGAGTGGAGAGGGTGTGGTGTGATGGGGATTCAAACCCTAGAAGAAGTGTGAGATGTCCACACTGTGCAGGTCCTCTCGCAAAGGAGATGGTAACCACTGAGGCTGAGCTAAGCTTTTACGCACCTCTTTCTTTCTATTATTATAATTTTAATTAATTTTGTGAAATCTGGTGCATCTTCTATTTAACTGCAGGAAACAAGTGATTGGACTCTTCCTCCCCTCATTAGGGATAGCTTTTCTATGGTAATTATTTTCTTAACCCATCGTATATTTCATTACTTGCCATTGCTTGCACTTGATGCATCGTGCATATCATCACCTACTTAAATCAATTTTTTGAATTCTAAATCAAACCAAAGTAAAAGTAACAAGTAGTGAACCTGTCTTTAGATTCACTTAAATTTCAAAGTGAATGGGAATTTTGACCAAAATCTTCAATTTATCCTTTTTCTATTCCATCTCTGGAGAATTCTTCGTCGTAGAAATTTTTTTCAATGTGTATGAAGATAGAGTTTGTGTTAATCGTGAGATTTTTGCAACATGGTTGAGGAACATTGGAAACTCTAAGGGAGCTATCTGTTGAAGGTGGAGTTTTGGAGTGAATTGAGGATTTTATATATTTACCCATTTAGGAAAGTGTATGTCTGTCAATGTGTGTCATGTTTTTTTTGTTGGAAACAAAAAAAAGTGTTACACAACTCCAATAAAGTGTTCACACCAAATTGGGTATTCACTTTGCAATTTAATAATAATAATTTAGATAATATACTATAGACGATAAAGGCACACACACACACACATATGGGCTTAATGTTTGTTTGTGTGTGTGTGTGTGGAGAAAATTGTATATTTGCTTAATTTAGCGCAATTTTCTTGAACTTTGCATATTTAATTTGTTTGTTGGGTTATTGAGATGTGATTTGATAATGTTTCACTAAATATTCTTCAAAATTTTACTTTTGTTCTTTTCTTATGTTACAATCCTAAAGTTAGTCTAAGTCAGATAACAATGAGGTTGGCCATGTGAATATATGCTCTCAGACATCCTCTTATTGCAAGTTGGTTTTCAAGGGTGATTTTTTACCCAAGGGGTCTGTATCATTCGGTATTAGAACTAGTCACCATGTGGAGTATGAGATTAGACACAACCTATGTGTGTACGGGATTGAATGGGCCACTGCTTTACGGTCTCTGCTGCAGAGGGAGTAACCTATGGGCCAAATTAAAACATGTTATTATTGTGTTTAGGTATAGTACTATCGTGTTGAATATTGAAAAGTGAGTAAGTCTACAAAAGGGAAAGGGAAATGGCTACTGTTAATTAAGTGTCAATAGAGTGGGCCGTCATGTATGTCAGTTTGTGGAGTGTGGTGGTATGTTACGATCCTACAAGTTGTCCTATATCGGCTAACAATGAGTTTGGGCCAGGTGAATATGATCTCTTGGGCACCCTCCTCTTGCAAGCTGTATCATCTTCATGATGACATATAGCCTATAGGGTGCTCCCTAACTATTTTTATCCCTTTATTTTGCTTCATGTTTACTTTCTTCTTTCTTTTGTTATGTCTTTACTATTTCTTTTCATGTAGATTGGTTCTGCCGTTGGTTGTACAACAAGTGCATTCTATGGATTCAACCATGGTATGTCATTTTATCTTTATTTTCTACTCTTGTATTCCTCAAATCTTCAGTCTGTTCTATGACTCTTCAATCTGTTCTATGACCTTGAAATAGTTATGTCATTCCTTCAGGCTTTTAGTTCATAGTAATATGTTATTAGCTGTGCCTGAGTTACAGCTTATTTCATTGGGTTCCTTATATTGTTACTCTATATGTTATTTGATGTAGGTATTGTTGTCATTGTATGACTTATGGTCCCATTTATTTTGTTGTAAACCAATGGTTTCAAAATGGTTTAATTTAGTAAAAAGCATGAAATTTAAGATCTTAAAAGATTAGTATGAAAGATCAGTATGTCAATGCATGTTGACTTTTGTGCGTGCGTGTGATGTTATTACCACAAAAAGAGATATTACAATTACTTTCATTACACCCTTCCCAATGGGTACACATCTTCGGGGAGATACACACATGCCTAGCCTAAAACATGCAAGTACCCTTATAGTCAAATAGATTAGGCAAAGCACACAAATACACATCGTAGCCATAAGCACCCACTGGTAATGTAGTTAATACTTGTTGGCAGTTGAATTAGCTATAAAAATTGTGGAACTAACACCTAGTTTGCTATCAAAGAAGGCAATCTACTTTTTTGTTAGATTTGACTTCTTCATTCTTGTATTCATTACTTTTTCTAAGGTTCAAACCTTGAACTTCGTGTCGATTTTTCCAGGAACAAAGATGCATTTGCTAAAGTATTATAGTTGCATTTATATATATATTTTTTGTATCGTATCTTATGCTTCTAGGTTTAAATTAGAATGAAGTAGCCACTAAAACATTTTTTTATTTATTACAACACTTAGTAAAAGAAAAAGTGTAGAGTTCAACGTTGTAAACTGATGGTATTTTAATGTGGCATGACACAATAAAAGAAAGTTTTGCATTAACCGTAATCTACATGTGGCTTTGATACTTCAGTAAACAAATGGTATTCTAATGATATAATTCCTGTTACATTGTTACTGCTAATCTTCTTTTTCTTCTCTTTTTTTCCTCTTTGCATAATATAGCACTCTAAAATTACTTTCCTGAGCAATACCATATGTTGATTTTCTCAATCGCTGAAATTGTTATTGTTAGTGATAAAAATTTTAACAAAGAGTACATACACTTCTTTTACAATTGTCTTCTTTCCCTCCATGTATTTTGTTATTTATTTTATCAAATTACCTCTACAGTGATGCCAATCGTTCAGAGGTGGGTTAAAGGACCTATCTGGTTGCATTTCCTCATTGGTGTAAGTGTCAACTTCCGTTTCGATTCCCCATTTGCTTGAGCTTTGATTTTTACTTGCAATTTTAGTTCCTTGTATAGCTTAAACATGTCATTCAATTTGTATAGAAGAATTTATTGTGTGGTTAGAATTTGTAAAGATGTCGCATACACAATCTTGCTCTAGGTAGCGCGGAAGCGCTTAGCATTTCATATTACTGTCCAATTCAGTTTGGACGCTAGCACCTAAAGGGCAAGCATCGACATGTGTTTGACACACTTACAGTTGTCCATATTGTGTCGTATTCATAATCCATGTTGTTATTTATGCTTGTCAGATATTGTTGTAACATAGACCCAAAAACATGTGTCACACGATTCGGTTTGATACACTAAACAACTGATTTGTATCTAAGGGTGAATCGACAATAAGCATCATAATTGTACGATTCATGATACGTATTACACAATTTAGTTCGATACACCAATACCAATCAATTGGTTCAACTTTATCCACGTGTTTCTACTTGCACAAGAAATATTTGGGAGGCATCAAGCAAGAGGTTATAAAAAGTGGTGATTTGAGTAGTTTGGACCATTTGAGATGAGTACTTGGATTACTTGAGTTGTACAAATTTTATTATTGGCATTTGCCTCTTTGATGAAGATTGATGAATTGAAGACTTAGTTTTTTTTTCTTCTCATTTTTTTGAAAGGTCTCTTTTTAACACAAGTTCCAATTCTAGCATTTGTATTTTGCACCAAAACTAAAGTCTATATCATATATAAAAAAGAAACCAACTATATTCTATTAAATTTATCTCACTATTGTGATTTGAAATTTTGAATTTTTTATCTTTCGTTTTTGACGGACCTTGGATTCTTGTCTCCATTGATTCATAACAGCACATGTATTTATGGATTGTCATTAATTGTAATGCATAATAAAAAAATGTAATATAGGATCATAGATTATAGTCAGCCTTGAAGCTACATCACTTAGAGGCAAGCATGTTATTGCCTATTACACCATGTGATCATCATTCAAAACAAACTTTTCATTGATTTATGTCAAAAATTTTCATATTTATAATATATCTTTAATATCTCATGGTTTAAATATTTTTTTAATGTATTTTAGAAATTATAACCAAATAATTACGATTCATGATTCGGAAAAATGTAATTTTGATTTATGATTCGATTCTTGATTTGACAACTGTGTTGGGATATGGTCTCTTCAACAACATGTTAGTACTTGTGGTGTTGAGCTTATTAAATGTTCTTTTATAATTGATTTTTTTTCTTCATTTTTGTTTTGGTTGAGGGTCTTCCTTTTTTTTCAAAAATATTTTAGATTGTATCTTTCTCCACAAGTGTTTAAGATTTTCTCATGATCTCTATCCTCTTCCACGAAGTCCAACATTGTCTACCCCAATTGCAAGATTGCTTGTTGCGGGTGATGCTTCCCCCACTTCCTCTTTCACTACCCCAAAATTTCTGACACTGGCTTAATAGTATGTTTCATTTATCTACTTGCCCAATTGCCACATATTCTACTCTATGATCTAGATAAGTCTATCTTGGCAATGCTATCATAACATGTCTTCAAGTATTTAAATATCTTGTACAGTATGCACCTCTGGGTGAAGTGAAGTAATATAAGAAATGATGCAAGGTAGATTGACTGTGTTGCACACTTTTAGAAACATAGGAAGTTGAGCTCATTAAAATTCAGTTAGGTTAAAAATCTTATGTTATTCGCATTATGTGGCAATGCTTGATGAAGTTATACATGGTAGTTTTTTTTTTTTTTTTCTGTCTTCTTAAAAAAATCTAGAGTCTTGATGGTTATGTCCATAACCCTCTCTCTCACAAGTGTGGGAGATGGCATTGGGTACAGACACGGGGGCTGTGGATTCATAATTTGTACCTTTTTTTGTTGGTGACTTTGTTGCTGTTTATTTCACTGGGTGCAGGCTCCACCTGTGATAGTCTTCTCTTCAGCTTGTGCAGGGTTGACAGGTTAGAGTTTTCTCCATAAAAAAATATTCAGTTGTATATCTATTCGGTTTTATGAATTGTTTTCTTACCTTCATTAATGTTGTTGGAGAAACTAAAACTATATAGAAATGAATTCATCATAGATGAAATATACATTCATAATCTAGCACAGGTTCTATATGAATCTTTATCAATTTGTGTTACATTTTATGTATTATGTAGAGTATCTTGTCCTGTATATTTTAGAATTGCCACATTATAAACTAATAACCCAGGATAACACATCTTAAGAGTAAAATAGATGAATGTAAATTTATGTATTGTCCCACAAATGCATTGTGAACATGCCAAAATTGGGTTTTTATAGAGCAGTGGTTGTTATAGCTTTTGTTTCTCCCTAGCGCTATTGGAGTGTGGTACATGGAGATATTATGGTAGCTGTCTGGCATTTTCATGAATTAGGAGTGTTTGAGAAGATTTTGAAGGCCTCTTTCATTGTTGTAGTGCTCATGGATGTGGGTGCATGGGACATTTAGGATTATAGACGTATCAACCTTGTGGGTAGTCTATATAAACTTGTGGCCATAGTTTTTGTTTTGGCTATTTGGATGAGGAAGGTCATTGGGAAGTTTAGTCTCAAAAATGCTTTTTTCTTTTGAGAACTCATGTTGGTGTCTCATTTGGTATTTGAGAACAACAACATATTTTTTTTTTTGGTGGGGCCAAGGGGGAGAAGTTGAGATATGATGTGTCCTTATATTTTGTGGAGGTGTTTGGGTATGCATTAACTTGGCCTAGAGTGATTATCGTTGTCTGGTTCTCATTTTGGGGGTATAAGATAGGTTCTCATTTTGGTCATGGTAGGCTGTGTCTGGGAGGGAAGAGCATACCTAAATCATGTAGTTTGCTCTGGGGGCATTATTGGAAAACTAGGTGGAATTTATTTTTGCAGATACTGTGAAGTCATGTCTGTGTTGAGAACTACAATTTTCTGATCCCCCATGTTGGTCCATTATGGATATTGAGAATTAGTGACTTATGGCTCTCTGCTGCCGATAGGGATGCTTTTTGGACATGCGATTTTGTGGGTGTATATATAGAATATGATTGTTTCATTATGTGAAGCTTCTATTTTTATTTTTTTTGATAAATAAATTTCATTTTGTGAAGTTGATTTAAACCTAATGTGTTCGTGCATGGGATGGGCATTTTGCAGGTGGTGCTGTTCCAGCACTTGCCCAACTTGCATCTTCATCTTATCATTCAGCATTCTCGTCTCCGTCATTGCCATCTCCAACCTCACAGGATGATCAGATTCACAAATCCAGAAATTCCTCTCCTCTATAATTCTCTCACTATTTATTGAGAATTAGTGAGTTATGGCTCTCTGCTTTGTGGATAGCCTCACAAGAAGCTTGTGCAATAAAATGCATGGCTGTTCTCCTTAGGCGCTCTAATATGTTCCAGCTACAGGCATGGTTCTTATGTACTATGCATGTAGCAGAGCTAGAAGTGGTTCTCTATATGTTTATATATGGATATATCTTTTATTGAGCATTATTCGTTATGAAGTAGTAAGAAGTTTTGATGGCTCTACTATTGTACTTCAGATTTATTTATGTTGTATATTTTGAAAATGCTCACTTGCCTGCCTAGCTAGTCTACCTTTGTCTACATGTACATGCTACACTTGTTTGAAACACAATCTCATGTTTTTATTTTATTTTATTATATATATATATATGTTTTTATATAAAAAAATAATAAATATCATTTTTCTTTTTTGCATAGGCGATTTACTTAAGGTTTTACCATATAAAGGGTTCCAATTATCTAAATTGAAACTTCTAATGAACCACCAATACACAATACAGTCCAGTTCACACAAAACTAGAGGAAAATGAGTTACTGGAATTTAAAAAATGGTATCAACATCAAGTGAATTGCCAACCGAGGACATACAGGTCAAGTGCTAACCTAGAGGAATCGTGTTGTCTATTGAACAAATTTACCAGTTGGGTCTCAAGGAGGGCAATCATAGATTATAGGTAAGATTGTAACAAGTTGAGTTGAATCGAGTAATATGTTATTTAAATTTGATTTGAAAATTTAATGAGCTCATTTAAATTTTAGTTTGCTCATATAATAAGTTGATTTTAATTGAACTTTTAATAAGCCAAATATGGGTCGAGTTAGAGTGTTTGATTTTTTTATATTGTGCCTGTTTGGTGCAGCTTAAAAGCTGCTTATTTCAGCTTTCAGCTTAATTTAAGCTATTTTGATGTGTTTGGTTTAGCTTATAGCTTATAGCTTTTTGGAAGTCAGAAATCAGCTTATTCTTTGAGTGGGGCAGGAGATGCTTAATTTATAAGTCAAAAATTAACTTATGTTCATAGTTATAAGCTATAAGCTGTTTAGGTATAAGCTATAAGAACTTTCCCACAGCTCTACCAAACAGGGCCATTGTATATAAAAAGTTGTAAGTTGTTTAAATTTAATTTGAAAACCTAACGAGTTTAAAATTTTGTTTAAGCTTGGTTTATTAGATAGGACTACAAATAAGTCGAGCTGAGTTTTTGAGTGTTCCAATTTGTTTGTTTAAAAATTAATTGAGTTTGAGTTTGGCTTGTTAAGTAATTTGAGAAACTAAAGTTCGGCTCAAGTCAATTAAATTATGTAAAATGAGCTGAGTTCGAGCATTAAAAAAAAAAAAAACTATATATAAAAAAGAAATTGTTTTTAGCAAAATATAAATAATATTTATATTAATAATAAATTTTATTAATCAACTACATAAAATAACACAAAAATTAAACACAAATAGAAAAATAAAATAAATTAATTTGTATAACATTTTATAATTAGAAATAAGTAGAGAGGTATTATTAGGTAATTAGGCGCTTGAGGTTTAGGGTTTTCTATAAAAGGGCGAGCTCTCGCAGCGTTGACGCACACTACTTGATCTTATCTGAGCAGTGCTTGTGTTTTTGGGGGTTGGAGTGGAATCATATTGGGAGGAGGCGGAGTTTGAGGCGGAGGCGATGGCGATGGAGGGAATGGCCGAAAAGAAGCAGAGAGAAGATAGTCACCCACCCATTACCCATTACATGTAGTAATGGGGTTGTTGGCGGCCTCCGCTCCTCCGCTTCGTCAGCCACTATCTCTATTCTCTGTCAAACCCTAACAACTACTACCTACTCCCAACAATGCTCCCTCCCCAATTGACTCACTGCGATGAAGACTGCCCGCCGTCAGAGCCCTTTAGACTTTCCATTGGGCGTTGATGGCAGCGCGGGCTATACCAACCCCCAACTAACTCTCTCTCTCTCTCTCTCTCACACACTACGTTTATATTATATATATAGTATTATTTATTTTGTTGTTTATTTCATCTATTTAACTCTCGTGTTTTTTATTTTTGTTTTTTGATCATCTCATCTGGTGTATTTTTGTACTATTGTTGGTGTGTTGGTTTAGATGTAGTTGACGACTCTTAGCATCGACTTCAGGGTTAGTAGATTATTTTTGTTTATATACGTATATATGTTTATTTATCTTTTTGAATTCCATTATTTATCTGCGTCATTGTTTTGTAATTCTAATTTATTTATTTATTTCTTGATTAAAGCTTTTCACATTTACACTGGGGAATTTGGGGAGAGATTTGAAAAGAAAAAAAAAAAATGAAGGTGAAATTTGTTTTACACACAGTTTTCCTTTCACTTTTCAAATTCTTTGCCAATTGCTCAACCAAACATGGCATTAGGTTGTTAGTTTATTTATTTATTTTTTTTTTGAGGGGGGGGGGGTGTGTGTTTTGATTTTGGAATTAAAATTGAAACCAATGAAAATTTGGGAGCATTTTTTTTTGGGGGTTTTGTTTTCGTATTTTTGGAATTAAAATTGAAACCAATGAAAATTTGGGAACATCCGTTGTTTATGTATTCTTATTTATTTTTATGCACTCATTTACAGAGCACCTATGTGAATTCAGACACTAAAGTAAGCCAAGCCAAGCAAGTCTTAAGTCTCATCAAATGGGGTCGGCTACATGAATCATTCTTCTCCACAAAACTCTATTAAAGTCATTTCGTTAGTCAAATTAAGTAGATCTATATATCTATTTACAACGCTAGTCAACGTTAATTTAGGCCTATCGGTCTCCTAACACTTCCATTTACTGTCACTGTATCGTATCTTTTCACTACTGTCTCTATTAGTCTCCATTGAATATGACTAAACTATTTCAATTGATTCTCTTTTAACTTGTCTTCTATTGGTGCTATTCCTATCCATTCTCGAATACACTCATTTTTAATTATGTCTTGTCTAGTCTTGCCACATATCGACCTTAGTGTCTTCATCTCAGTCATACTCATCTTATCTACATGTTATTTCTTGATTGCCCATCACTCCGTCCGATACAACATTGCTGGTCTAATAGCCGTTCTATAGAACTTACTTTTTAGTCTAGTGGGTATTCGTTTATTGCACGGTACTCTAGATGTACTTTTTCACTTACACCATTCTGCCTTAATTCTATGGGTCACATCCGTATCAATTTTCCCTGCGGTTGTGATAATCAATCGTAAATAATGAAAATGTATACTCTTAGATAGTTTTTGGTTCTTAATCTTCACCTCTCCTCTGCTTTTATGGTTACTGTTATTAAATTCACTCTTTATGTACTCTGTCTTACTTTTGCTTATTCGGAATCTTTTAGATTCAAGTGTTTTTTTTCCAAATCTCCAATTTTGTGTGAATTCAGACACTGATATTTTAAAATTGTTACGATAGTTTGTGATATATGTTCATGTGTTCAGTTTGAATATTCAGTTCTTTGTTTTTATCATATATTATTATATCAGATTATTCTTCTATTGATAACTGCAATAGTGAATTGTGAATATCATTAGCCGTCTTGATTCAGCACGAGTCATTCAGATTCTAATATGTGCCTTTTGGTCGATGCAACAAGTAGCTGAGTGGGTAATGCCAATGGCGCAAGGTTTTACTGGTAAGACAATGAGTTATTTGAATACTTTCACATTGTTAATTATGTAAACCTTGTTATCATACTTGCAGCCTACTTTTTGAATAAAATTATAGTTAATTGAGTTCAGTTGTGGAGCTAGTAGAAGTTGGCATGATAGCCATCCCAAAATAAGCTACTGTTTTTACCTATGTGCATTGATCTTCTGAGGAGAATGCAATGTCAAGTTTCTGTATTTTTTTATTTTTTTTTCTTCTTTCGAGTTTAGTATTTTTAGCCACCCAAGATGCAACTACTTCTGTTGCTTATGTGTTGCGATCTTCCAATGGGAACGCATTGTCAAGTATTTGCATTTTTGGAATTTTGTATTTTTTACTCTTGGAGGTGGCTTTTTATTTGTTTTGAAGCGTGAAAAATTTAGTTACATAATCTTTGCTTTCCACCTGTAACAACCATGATCCATGATTAACCTTAACCTATGATTTCATATGTCTAATAAGTTATTAAGATCAAATTCTGAATTTATTATATTTATGTTGCACTGTTTGTGTTTATATCTGTTTAGCGTAGGAAAATCTGTTCATGTTTTTGTTTTGAATTGCAAATCAAAGGTCTTATCGGCATCCGATTTAGAAATTGACTTAATTTATGTGTTATTTAGGATTTATAGAATTTTGTGATAAGTTTAATTGAAATTCGATTTGGAACGATTAAATTAGAATAATTAGTACCCAATAGATTAATTAATCAAAAAATTAATTAGGCCATTAGCCAAGCCTATATAGGGCCACCTCAACACCTCTATTACACTTTTGCACCCTCATTTCCTCTTCTTTGAGCTTCAAACGTGTAGAGAGAGAGAGAGAGAGAGACTAAGAGAGAGTTGAATTCAAGCAAAGGAATTGCCGAGGGACTTGGAGTTTGGCTTGGAACTTCAAACAATTACCTCTATAGAACATAGTTAGGCATTTAAGGTAAGAAATTAAACTCATTAGTTGTATAATTGAGTTGGTTCATATAAGAATTCAAGTGAAATAGTTAGATTGATGTGGGATTTGAACTAGAAGTAAGAGAATTAGATCATATTAGGCATGCATGCATATTCATGGCATTTGGAAGTTGTTTTCAAAAATTTCCTCTCATGCATGTTGAAATTCTAGCATAGTTTGAAGAATTCATCGCATTACTCACCATTGGACCTCATTTGATCATGCTTTGAAAGCTATGAACTCAAGTGAATGTATGCATGACAAGTTCATATCATGTTCTTACATTTCAAGTTGAATTCTTGCATGTTTGTTATGCTTTTGGACCTTGATTTCATGAAATGATCTTCAAATCATAATATTCTACAAGTTCCTACATGTTTTCCAAAATTTTGGCCCAAGAAGATGAGTTTTGAGGTGTAGAATTCGAGTTTTGAGCAAAGAAGCAATCTAGAAATTCCAGAATTTTGCTTTCCACTCGAGCGTGAGATTCTGCGCTCGAGCGGTCACCTTTGTTTCTACATCTCTGCTCAAGTGACCTGAAGTTTGTCGAGAGTGAAATGCATGCTCTCAGAAGTTTTATGTTTTGCAGATCGCTCGAGCGGGGGCATGAGTCTCACGCTCGAGCAACCATCGAGCGTTCATCGAGTGTGAAAATCACATAACCAGTACTTTTTTCAAAGTTTGCAGAACGCTCGAGCGGAGGAAGTTGCGTTTGAGCGTACCCCTACATTTTGCATGTCTGCTTGAGCGAAGAAATCTACGCTCGAGCGGGGACCCTGTTTTCAGAAAATTCGATCAAGTGTTTTCAAATGTATTTTTGCATCCTCATTCCATCCTAGGCATTCCTAGGCCAAGATTAAGGCATAATAATGAGGTTAAAATGTAGAAACACACTATGAATGGAACGTAATGAGTTAGACATATTCCAGCGTGTGTTTCAACTATGTATTTGTTATGTGTTAATGTAGGCCACGTGTCGTGAACCGTTTGATTAGTCTGCTATGTCTGTCTGCACCTGAAGCCAACTGTGAGTAATAACTTAATAAAGCTATGTTAAACTTTATTTATTTTCTGTATGATGAAATAAGATATGTTTTTTGAAATGTTATGTTCTGTATAATGAATGATGATTGTCTAAATTCTGACATGTATTCGTGGCATCCTTAGCATCATGTGATATCTGTTAGTTGTTACCCGGTATTGGAGGTTTCATCATGGAACTTAATATGTCTGCAATCTGTTACCCGTACCGGAGGCTCCATCATGGGGCTCAGTATGTTTATTCTTTGTTATCCGGATCCGGAGGTTCCTTTATGGAACTGGTTACTCATAACCATCATATGTTCTGCATCTGTTCTGTATCTGCTTTATTAGTGCTAATGGATGTACCACGTATAATTAAGCATGAACTCTAACTTTTGTGTACGATTTGAACAAGGATATGGATATGAATCTGAATTATGATTTCTGAATCTGGTATGGGCTTTATTCATTAAATCCTTTACTCCGTTATTATTCATTGAGCTTCCGCTCACTATTTATATTATGTATGTAGGTGATCAGCCACGAGACCAGACTTAGAGTTGAGAACCTGACGTCTCAGTTTTTGTCAGCCAACCTTTGTGCCTCCTGAGGAGGTTCCGGATTAAATCAAGTTTAGTGGCTGTTTTTGTGAATGTACTAGATTTTGTTTCTTTTGATTTTCCGGCAAGATTTCTGCTAATATGTTCTTGGTGTGATGTGTAAATACTGTATCTTTTGATGTCACTCGCAAGGTTATAAAAGTTTTTAAATTATCTGTCCCATGTATGTTTTCATAGCTCAATGAATTATGTATATTTTGTATATTTTTTTCCCCAGGCCCTATCCATACGTTATTCTGTTAAAAGGGCCTTTGGTAATCCAATGATTACTGACTGGTTATGATACTAAACTTATGGGGGCGGGTTTGGGTCGTGATACCACCTTTTTTGTTTCGGCACTAAACTTCTAATCCAAGAACGGTTGTTGTTGCATTCTACATGAAACCAATTTGTATCTCAATGGTGAAGGCTTTATGAATAGAGAAGATTTTTACCTGATACAATACAGTATCAAAAATTGGGACATTAGAGCAATTACTTAATGAACTTGGTAATGAATTTGTTGGTTTCATCTAGAAACGCCAATGTGGTATAAGAAAGATGATAGTAATAGTCTTTGTGAAGTGCCAACATGTTATTTCAAACCTCTATGTTGCCTTTAACTCATTTCTGAGTTCTTTCTTAGGACTTAAAAGAGTGGTCATTCATGAAGTTGTATATGCTCTAGTTTATTTAAGCACAACATTTTGTTCCCGAGTCGGCCAGTTTATGGACTAGTCCTGATTGTTTTGACTTTATCAGCTTCATGTTTGAGCTTGTAAATGAGTGAGAAACTATACTGATATTTTTCGTCAGTGATGTCGACTCAAAGTGGCTGTACTAATATTGAAATGTCTCTATTGTAAATTCTCAGTTTTGCTTGTATGATACTTGGGAGCAAATGATGTAGAATAGAAGACAAACCTAGCAGTTGCCATTGTGGTGACAAAGGAAGATAAATAATTGGCAATTTCTCTCAGCACAGAAATGAGCCCAGATGGAGGTCACTTGAGCAGAGGATGTAAGTAGCTCTGCTAGGAGTAGGACTTGCACTTTTAACAGAGATTTGTCTATTCACCTTTGATTAAAACCATGGCTGAGTCTCTGCTAATGCCACTTGGGAGTCACTTCTGTAGGATTCTTATCTTTGTGATGTAATGACTTGTATCAGTCACTTGAAGTTGAAGTACGATTATTGGATGGGTCACTATACATTCATTGGATGGGTCACTATACATTCTTGCAGCCTAGCTGTTATATGCTGATTGTAGTGTTGACCGGTGTTTTCCTCGACAAGTTGACATTGTAATCTCTCTCTCTCTCTCTCTCTCTCTCTCCCCCCCCCCCCCCCCTCCTTTCTGTGTGTTTGTGTGTTTTTTTGTGCTGCTGTTTGTTTGTGTAGGAGTTGGTTGCTGCTGCTGCTGTTTTGTGTTTGTGTTGGAGTTAGTAGCTGTCATATGGTTGAGGCATTTGTGTATGACTGAATTATTTCCAGTCATATTAGTCTTCAAACTACCTTACTTGTTTCCATTGGCATTTGAGGTTGATTTGTCACAAATATTGTTCTGGTTAGGCTTCAACAACCCCAAGGTTGATGGGCCAATTCTTGTTGTCTCAAGTTGTTGGCAGACGATTGGGATCCAGATTCTCTCTGGAGAATTGAGAGCGATCTCTCTAAATATATATACTTTAGTCGTCAACTTTTATAGTAGTTATTCAAGGACTTAAAATGTTTATGAATTACTTACACCTATGTGCTTGTTTGTTTTTGAACTATTTACAATGCCTATTTTGTTTCATCCGTTGCAAATGATTTTCAAGTCTTTCAACGAGTAGGCTGTAAGTGCTGCTTACCCTTGGTGAATATTAGTTTGCTCATATCACTATTCTTAGTTAAGTAATTAATTGTGGGAAATTAATTTTCTAGTCGAAAATCTTCTATGTGAATTGTTTTTCTAGTTCATATTGACTTTATTCACAGGTGGTTTAAGATCCATCTATGATCCCAAATTAGAGAATTGGTTAGAAATAACATATTTAGTATTTTTTTGTGCTCATTTTTGTTTCTTTTTGAATTTGTTTTATTTATTTATTTATTATTTAGCAGTATCCTTTGCAAAATTGTTTCTATTTTCTTAAAATAGAAATTGAATTATGTTTTTCCAATTTCCAATTATGTCATAATTAGTGATAACACTGATAATGTGTGTATATATTTTCTTTAAGCATTTTGTTTCGAAAATTTATTCGCGGGTCCTGTATTGCAAGATGGTTTTTAATTGTAGCAAAGGTTTGTCATAAATTTTCTTTATGATCTATATTGTTTGGAGGTTTAACTGGACCAGTCTTTCTTTTGATGATTTCTTTTTTATGAATTTACCTGAATTTTTTGTTTTAAAATTCTCGAAGTTTTTTTGTTTTGATATCATGATTTCAGCTGTATGTTTTGCTAGTTAAAGAATTTTTTAAGTTGTTCCTATTTAGTTTTTTTCGCTTTGTAACATGGTTTGTTTCAAGTTCGGCAAATTAGGATTGCATGGTTTTTCCCTTTTATCAGTTTTGGAATCTTGCATCTCAATTCTCTGGTTAGAGAATCTCCAATTTGGAAGAAATATATTCAACATTAAAATTAAAGAATTGTTTGTGTAGTTTATTTTGGCTCGCATTATATATATATATATATATTTTTCAAATAAACTTTTTATTAGTTATTTTATTTTTTTATTTCAGAAATGTTCAAAAATTAAAAAAATATATAAAAGGATTTTATATATATATATTTTTTTATCTATGTGGTGTCTTGTTTCACTATCTTTGATAATATTCAGGTATTAGCCTATGTTTTTGTTTTCAGCTTGATTATGAGATTGATTTTAATATTATTTTTAAAAGCATTTGCTTTTAAGAAATTTCTTTTTATGATTGTCAGATACGGCTCACAAATCACTCACAATGGTGTGTCAAGGAGGTTGGGTCTTATATGATTAAGTTTGTAATAAATTAAAAATTGACTTCTATCTCATCATTGAGGGTTAAATTTTTATAGCTTTTTAGGGGTTTTAAACATTAATTTTTTTAGAAATATTTTTTGAATATCTTGTTTTTATATGTACTCTTATCGTTTGGCTTCTAACTATATTTTTTTTTAGGTTTTTACTTGGTGGTTCTATTAAAATTTAAGAGTAAATTATCAATAGATCTTAATAGTTGGATTTAATTTTCATTAAGTTCTATTGAAAATAAGTATTAGTAAAATTGTTGTTAAAAATAATTTTTTATGATTATTTTTTTGCATGTCATTGAAAATTGAAAGTTGACTTTTTTTTGTTACAATGTTTATAAATTGTCATTAAAATTTATAATTAGTGACACTTTTTGGTGATGAATTTTTCAAATTGTCACTGAAAATTCAAATGACTTTGTGACGATTTTTAAATTGTCATTAAAATTGATAATTAGTGATATTTTTTGTGATAATTTTTAAACCATTGCTGAAAATTAATAATTAGTGATTTTTTTAATTGGTGGTGTTACATGTACCAATTAGTGTACTAACTAGTGTACCAACACTGGTTATGACATTATTATTGACTCCACCCATTATATAAATTACAAATATAAAAAATTTCTTAAATTATATCACATCATCAATTGGTACATTAATTAGTATACTAATTGGTGCATATAGCATTATTTTTTTTTAATAATTTTTGATAAAAAAATGTTATTAATTATCATAGTACCTATTGGACAATAAGACCATCTATTAAGATCCATACAAAAGTCTCCCTTAATTAGTTTGGAATAAATGTTTAGACATAATTATTTTAAAACATTTTGAAATTGTTTGCACCTCCTAACTCTTTTGGAAATCTTAATATCTTTCCCAAGTATTTGAGTTGGTTCATTTCATGGTTTAATAAGTTTGGTTACAAATTGGTTTTGCTATAGAACTAATTTTTATATTTACAAGTATAGTTTTTAAAACAACACACCCCATTTTTGTATTTTAGTTAAATTTATGAATGCTATTTTGCTACACTCACATTTATTTACACTTCCAAACACACCCTTAGAATAAGTGTGCGTACCTTGATTTTTTAGTGAACTTTGCTGCAATCAGATCCATTTACACTTCTAAGCAAATACCCATAAAGAGAATAAGTGTATGGATGACGTACACTCACTATCTATTTAAATGGATGTTTGTCTATCTTTTCTTCTTTTAAATTTATTGGGTGCCGTTTCACAAAATTTTCTTTTGAGATTGCTTGCCATAAATAAGGTATTTTTTTTTTCCCCTCTACATTGGTTAATGCTAATCACTAATTTTTTTATATTATCATTGTTTGATAGAGCGTATCAATTTTATTTATTTTTTTCTATAGCTTGGTCTCTCGGAATAGTTTTTATAAACGTATTTAGGACTCTAAACGAGTAGAGTCGAGCTAAGTAGTAGATTATTTAAATTTGGCTTGAAAACTCAATGAGTTTCAAAATATGTCCAAACTTGATTTATTTAAATAACAAGCAGATTTAGAATGATCTTATAATAAATTGAATATGAGTTGAGTTCGAGTAGCTTAATTTTTATAGCGCATATAAATTTATCGAGTGGAGCTTCAGTAGCTTGGTTTGTTTAACTACCTTACTTGCTATAGCCATTTTAATTGCTTGAGC
This sequence comes from Camellia granthamiana, assembly GCA_036172215.1. Classification (NCBI taxonomy): domain Eukaryota; kingdom Viridiplantae; phylum Streptophyta; class Magnoliopsida; order Ericales; family Theaceae; genus Camellia; species Camellia granthamiana. The sequence continues at coordinate 629,469 of CM069912.1, forward strand.
CCAATTGTTTGTAATCAGTTTTATGTTCGTTGTCTAGGTTGAGTTATATTTCATATTTAGTAACTGGCTTATGTTTTTGAGTTATTTACACAGAGACCATCTAATCTATTTTCAAGTATCACTTCGGCTTCCTAGGCTAAAAAAGCTTAAAATTAGGCTCGTTAATTATTAACATGTATCGCATAAATCCCTTATGTCTTTCAGGCACAAGTAAATCATGAGATTGAATGTCACGCACCATGATTTTGGTTATTTTATGACCAAATTACCTTTTAGCAAGAAGTTGATTATACAAAGACCAATTAGACTATCATGAAGTATCATTTTATGATGAAATATTACTCTATACCTGGACTATAAAAACATATAGTTAGGCCCTTCAATTATCAAAATATTGCAAACTCAATATATCGTTAACAAAAATGCTGAAATGATCGAATTGTGTCCTACTTTCTATATCTCAACACTTGTTCTCTTTTTTAAGTCCATAAAAAATCGTCACAATTTCTTTCAATGATTTTGTATGGATTTTTTTTCAAATGCGGTGGGAAGGTGGGGCTTTGATACTAAAAATGAGGGTTTCAGAGACACAAGAGAGGGGCACAATTAAAGCAAGAATATGGGTTTCAATTGTAATAAATGTCAAAAAAATATATATGAAGGACAAGAAAAGCTTATATATGGGTTTGGACTGTAATGTAGCCTTTGGATCTAATTCTTTTCAACATGTCCTTTGGAGATTCCTGTAGATCTTGGTGCTTCATTAGAGGCTATGAAAAAATGGTCTAGTCTTTGTGTCAAGGACCCAAGCTGCATGCACTTGAGCAAAGCTGCCTATTGATGACCATCCCTCTCTCACCCTCCTAGCCGGTGACACCTCTACCTTTCTCATTTCCCAATCCTTCCCCTAGCTCCTTTCTCTTTTTCACCGCTGCCATGCCCAACCCTCTTGCCCACCACTGCTACCACCCACAACCTTCTCCTCCCCTTTCTCACTTCCCTCCCTCTTTGCTCTTTTTCCCTCCATGTCCCCCTCTCTTCTCTGCGAACTAGTTTATGATCTCACGCACAATCTCATCGCAATTGATCGCGATCTTGAAGAAATTGGTCGTGTTTTTGCAATTATGGGAGGCATGAGAGTAGGAAGAGAGAGGATTAGGACAAAAAAATGGGAGGGACAATAATGTAATTTTGATAATGTTTCATGCAATTTTTTGTAAAGTTTTCATGTCGGATGCAATTATTTTAGATTATCCCAATTTTTGCAATTATTTCCACTTTCCATTTTTCTGCAATTATTTCCTATATTACAAGGCTATAAAAGTAGAATAGTTAAGTATGACTTGTCTTGATTTAGAAAATGATACTGAATGACGGAAACAAAATCTGAATATTAAGACTTCGAGTTGTGGTGAATGCTGTCATTAAGGTGGGATTTACCTCCACTTGAAAGAGTTCGCTATATGGGTACTTGGCAAATTGCCTTCAAGATACAATCAAGTTTGAATAGCTAAAGATAGGAATTTTAGATTTTTATTTTTATTTTATTATATTATTATTATTATTATTAATTTTTTTTTTTTGGATAGACTTCTCTACAAAAATGTAAATTGACATATGAAGTAACAATTTTGTTCAAATTTTCTGTTTGTGTTTGTATAAGCACTATTTATTGGCGTTATATCAAGATTATGCAACTAAAAACATAATATTTTTTTGCCTAATTAATGTAAGAGAAAAAAAATTTAATACAAAGATTTTAACCACAAAAATATATTGATAAAACTGATATGCGTGCTAGTATTGTCTTCCCATACATTGGGCCCGTTTGGTAGAACTGTGTGAAAGTGATTATAACTTATAGCCTAACAGCTTATAGTTTATAACTGTGAATATAAGCTGATTTTTTGACTTATAAATTAATCTTCTCCTCCTCCACTCAAAGAATAAGTTGATTTTTGACTTACAAAAAGTTATAAGCTGTATTGTTAAACTGAACCAAACACATCAAAATAGCTTAAATTAAACTAAAAGCTGAAATAAGCTGGAAATAAACGCCTAACCAAACAGGGCCATTGTAATCCATATTGGGGTAGTGTGGATTTTGATATATACTGATCATTTAAGTGCAGATCAAACTTATGTCTTGTAGCCTGAATTTTGGAGTAACGGTTGATTGTAGGGGTGAGCAGCGGATATACTGATCCGCTAAAACTAACCGAACCGAATCGAACCGATCCACCGCATTTTGGATGGATGCGTGATGACGAGCGGACTGTGTTGCAGATTGATTTTCTCCAATCTGCCAATCTGGCGGACGGATGGCGGATTTGAGATTCCTTTAGCTGCAACCAAACTGCCCAAACCGCGAGCACCCCTAATAATTTATAAGACTTTGTGTTTTCAGTTTGTTTAAATATTCTGTTTGTGTTTTCAATTAAAAAAGAGTTTAAATATTCTGTTGAAAAAAAGTTTTTCAATAATTTATAAGACTTTGTGTTTTCAAAAAAAGTTTTTTTGAATTGAAAAAAATAAACATATTATTTATCTATATTTTTTGGTTTTTAAATCTATCTCTAAAAATAATAAATAGAAAATATGATATATGCTGGTTAGTTTTTGTTTTCAAAAATCGATATAAATATAACAATATAGAGACATACAATCTCTACTACTGCTATGTTAATGGTTTTGGTGGCTTGAATTGTTTTTATATTTTAAGAACTACAGATTGTAATACTTTATGTGGATGAGGCATGCAGCGATTGTGATATTCTAAAGTTTCGAACTTTCTTATTTTGGATGAGGCATGCAGTGATTGTAATATTTTTTTAAGTTATTGACTGTAATATTTTCTTCTTCTTTTTTTGAGGAAGTGCATAAGTTGAATTATGTTGAAAATTTATAAAATTTTAAAACCGCCAAATCGATTCGTATCCATCCGCCAATCCGCTCAATCCACATCCGTCGGATTGACGGACGGATGCGGATTGATTTTCTCCAATCCGTCAATCTGGCGGACGGATGGCGGATTAGAGGTTCCGTGGCCGCAACCGACCCGCGCCCCAACCCCTAGTTGATTGTTCTTACACTTATGTCGTCTTGCGCTAATTTCAATTACTTATAGTTGAGGGGATGAATGGTTACCTTGTGGACATAATCCTAATTTTGAGGAGAACCATGTAAATTGTTGTTCTTTGTGTGTGATTCATCTCTTTCTTCTTAGGGTAAATATGTAAATAATTCTTATAGTTTATACGATGTGTTAATTTGATTTATTTTATTTCAATTTCTCGATTTTGTCATTTAATTTAATGGATTGTGTTATATTAGTTTAATAAATAACGACTGTTAGGTTTGGTGGACAATAAGTTGTCACGTATTCAAACGATGTGTCAATTTAATCCCTATAGTTTACACGATGTGTCAATTTAGTCCTTGTTGTTCTAATTTATTCGATTTTGACAAGGAGGAAAATCGAGTCCGCCGATGTGTTGCCGGCGACTCACCAGCAGAGCAAGCGTTTCGTTGAGAAATGTAAGGATAAGGAAGTTCCGATTTTCTCACTGCTTGCGAGAGTGAACAGTTCGGGAAGCAATTCACGGAAGCAGAGCTCAAAGAACGGTTCGTCGAAGCATTTCGCCAAGGATGTGGTCCAGAAGTATCTGAAGCTTTTAAGGCTCAATCCTCATATGAAGAACCAAAGGAAGGGCAGGTTTGCAGTGGCAGTGAAAAGCTGATTCAGATGATCCATTATCAGAAAGAAATGGTAAATCACGATCACCTGAACTGAATTTTCTCTGGGTTGAAACCAGAGAAATTCTCTGGTTTGAACTGAAATTTCTCTGGGTTGGTCTGGAGAAATTCTCTGGTTTAAACTGAATTTTCTCTTGATTGGTCCAGAGAAATTCTATGATTTGAACTGAATTTTCTCTGGGTTAATCCAGAGAAATTCTCTGGTTTGGATTGAACTAGTCCTCAAGTGTTGTCTAGAGAAATTTGACATTTTCTCTGTGAATTTTCTCTAGTTTGGAAATCATGTTTTTTGAATCTTTGGTATGTATGAAGGTGTGATGATGTCAACTTGAGAATTGAATTCATTTTATAACCTACAGAGTTCTTCTCTTAGTGCTCTAATTCATTTGAATTTTTTTTTCTTTTTTTGTCCATTAATTAAAATTTCTTTACAAAGTTGCTCATTTTATTCCCCTAAAACGAAAATCACATGTGATTTAAGGCAATTATTGACAAGATATTCCAGTGTTTCATCACTATAATATGTGGAAGCTTTGGATGATAAGGCCTAATCCTCGCATGAAGAACCAAAGCAACAAATCACAGAGTTATTTGTGAGAAAATTAGAGAAAATTTAACTCTAGAGAAATTTCAAAACATAGAAAATCAAAAAAACTGAGAAAATTTCAAATTTCTCTGGTTTGAAATTTCTCTGGACAGAATTTCTCTGGAGCAAAATTTCTCTGGATCAAATTGAGGGACCTTAGACATTATGAAAATATTGAGTGTCCTTTATGCTGTAAAGTCTTAATACCAGGGACCTGAAAAAAAAATTCCCCAAACTAAAAAGATCATTTACATAATTTATCTTTATTTTTATTTGTGTTTCCTATCTCACCGATATTGATTAAGACCGTCAATTTCTAAGAATCCCATGATTTAAATTTTTTTTCTCCGTCTTGTTGAACAGCATCTTTAATTTCTATTTATGTCCCTATTTTATATTTTATATTTTTTTTTTCCCATTTGAGTTGGCTGTAGGCAATCTGTGTAGGCTATCTGCTGTTTCTGATACTAAAGTCAGCAACCAGCAGAGACAGCATAGGAGTAAGACCCACTTGAAGATAAGGTGCAGTGCAGTGCAGATGGTGTATGCATATAGTTGCAGTTTTTCTTTATGAATTAATTTCAGTGTGTTTTTTTGATTAGGTGGTGTTACATGCATCAATTAGTATACTAATTAATGTATCAATATTAGTTATGATATTATTATTGATTCTGCTCACTAATCACATTATAAATTCTAATTTTTTTTAAAATTATGTCACATTATTAATTGATACACGAATTAATATATCAATTGATATATATAATATTATTCTTTTTGATTTTTTATTGTAATTAATTCACTACTTTAATTTATTGCTATTTCGTTTACTTATCCAACTGTGTGCGTGTGTCTGAGAGATAGAGAAAGAAGCCTTAGAATTTAGAATAGATTATAGATTAGATTAGATTGAGAGAAATAAAAAAAAGGAGAGTGACCTCTTTTTTTGCAATTCAAGGAACATGGACCTTGAGGAAAAAAAGAAAAAAAAGAAGGAAATCTGAACTACATTTTGCATTGAGTTCTAAAGCTAGCTAGCAGAGCAGAGGAGGCAACACCTTGATTCACGAGTCTCTCACTTCCCAAGATTAATCGTTTTTGCAGGACCATTTTATCAAAAAAGAAGATATATGATAAATTTATTAAGTCGATGGATGTGTTAAAGTTTTACTTGATTAAATTATTATTAAATATTATTTAAAAGACGTCAATTGGAGCAATAAATTTATAAGAGATTTGTCTTAATTAAATATTATTTATATGAATTTTATGGTTAAGGATGTCAAAATGTAAGAATTTAGATAAACATTAAAGTAATATTTGGTCATAGTTAAATTTTTTTTAATATAATTAATCCATTATACAATATCCTTAGGCACATAAAGTTTTACGAGTGATTCTATTAAATATATTATTATAAAAACTTACAAATAAATTATATTGTTTTTATCATGGAACGGATTAAAATTTCCCAATAATGTTACAAATTTTTTTTTGAACTATAATAATATTAGAATGATCATCTTTTTTGCCACAATTTGTTTATTACCCTAACCACTCATATTTCGTATTAATATAGCATTGATATATAAGAGGATAAACAATACATAATAAGAAATATGGTAACTATAAGATTATTGTAAATGTTTTCTTTGAAAGGTAACTCTACTATATTAAGATCTTTACAAAAAAAATTTATGTGTTAAATTGAAGTTAAGGAAGCCATTATGTAATATATAAACTTTTTTTTGACAAAAACATACATATAAAATGAAGATCTTGAAGAAGGTTGGAGGGGCCAGAACCCCTGCCTTCGAGCAGGGATCCTCTTCTTGAATTCTCTCATTGACTCCCTACTTGATGGGTCATTGGATTCACTTTTGAGCCCAATTTTGATAATCCAAACCGTTCACATTTTAGAATTTGTCATGTACATCATACTTGTAAAAAATCAAATTGATCGAATATCGAAAGAACTAAAAACCGTTTACTAAATTTTTTTTTAATAAACAGTTTTATTATTTATTAAAACTTTTAGTTCACGTGATTTTTGATATCCGATCGACTTGATTTTTTAGAGGGATGATATACATGACAAATCTTAAAATGTGAACGGTTTGGATCATCAAAATTAGACCCAAAATTAGGCTCAATAACCCATCAAATAAAAAGTTAAGTAGAGAATTCAAGAAGAGAATCCTTACTCCCTGCCTTCGCTCGTCTAAAATGCATTTCAATATTAATTACTCTACAAGAATTCCTTTCAAGAAGGAAAAAGAAAAAAAAAACACATCTCCATCTCTCTTTCTCTCTCTCTCTCTCTACTAGTGTATGTCGTTGGAATAAAATTGTAATTGAATATAAAATTATTGAGTTAAAATGTAATTTATTCAATTTGTTGTTAAAAAAAAATTCGGTGAAAATATAAATAAATGATCCGTATGGGTTTGGATTTTCAAATGAATTTTATAATTAGATTTTTGAAAAGAGTTTGTCAAAATTAAAATTTTGTTTAGTTGTATATTTTAAAAATAATTTCTACAAATTTAAAATTCAAAACTTATTTGGTTTTGGAGTTTCCAAAAATAGTTTTTAAATTTTAAATTTGTATTTTATTATTTTTACTAAACTTTTTAAATATTTTAATCAATATTTTTTACTTTTCAGATCCACTCAATCTGAATATTTTGCAAAATTATAAAATTTAGAGAGATGTAACTTAATAAAAAAAAATTAGACCCTTCTTATCTGTACTGCAAATTTAACGATAAACATATAAAAATTATCCAATTGAATTTAACAAGAAGTTTTGCTAGAAATTTTTATTTTTAACAATGAGCAAGTTTCAATAATATCATTGTGATTGATATAGTATTTGAACTCAAATTCTCAATGCAAAAATAGTTGCATTTTTATTTGTCAAACAGAAATTCAAATGGCAAAAAATGGTGGTGTCCATGATTAGTAATGGTGGAGGCAATTTGATGGAAATTGCTGCAATTTATCAAGAAAACGTGAAAATAGTGATGACACAATTACTTTTTTTATACTAGTACAAATGCAAAGAAAGACAATATCACTAAATATTTACTATTATAGTCTTTTTGTTTTTTTAACCCACTTGCAATTTGTAATAGAAAATAAGTACTTTATTACCCTGGCCAACAACAGTATCCAAATAAATTTCTATATTCCACATTTTTTACAGAGTAAGCTTTGGTTGAAATAAAGAAGAGAGATCTCATGGCCATAGTTTTGCATCAATTTTAATCTCATGGTTGAAATCTACCAATTTCTATGATTTGGTGGGCAGTTTACTCTGCAGAAAATTAAATAAATGGAAAATAAATAAATTGTATACTACTCGGTAAATAAATCAATTTAAACATAGATTTTCAAAACTTAGAGGTAAACGAAATAGTGAAAAGTAAACATATAAATGTTACGTAAAATTCAAGCATAACAAAAGTATAAGATTTTAAATAAACAACAAAATGTAAGTTTCACAACACAGAAACATATAATAAAAATCAGATGAAATACGCTAGCCAGTCACTACAACAAAAATCACTTTTTGCGACTAAAATTGCAGTTTTCGTCGCTGAAAGTAGTCCAATTGGCGACTAAAATTGAATTAGTCGCCAAAATTGATCACTTTTGCCGACTAAAAGAGTTTAGTCACCAAATATAAGAGTTTTAGCGACTAAAAGGCAATTTAGTCGCCGAATATAGGGGTTTTAGCGACAAAAGATTGTTTAGTAGCCAAAAGTCACAGTTTTTGGTGACTAAAATAATTTAGTAGCCAAAAGTGATGGTTTTGGCGACTAAAAACAGGTTAGTCGCTGAATGTGCAGGTTTTTGGCTACAAAAAAAAAATTAGTAGCTAAAAACTGACAATTGCCGACTAAAACAGGTTTAGTAACCAAAAGGTGACATTTTTGGCGACTAAAAACAGATTTAGTCGCCAAAACTGCTTTATTTTTAAACGGAACTTAATTTTTTAACGACAAAAAATAATTAGTAGCCGATAATTATAGCATTGGCGACTAAAAATTTATTTTAGTCGCCAAAAGTGGCCTAATTTTTTTTTTAATAAACCATTTATTTTTTACATAAATTATATTTGAATAAAAATAATTATATTTGTAAATATTGTTTTGTATTAATATCGGGCAATATACTATATAAATAATATATATTTCATATATATTCATGTGATGTGTAGTGGCATAGTGGAGGGAGTGTGTTGTTAAAGGTTTGGAATGTTGGACGGCTGCGGTTCGAAACTTAGAAACAGCAAGAAAATGAGATTTTTTTTTTTCGACGGAAACACCTTCGGCGACTAAAAATTTAGTCGCCAAAAGTCTTTATTTTGGCGACTAAACGGTTTAGTCGGCGTTTGATTGAGTATTGGCGACTAAATTATTAGTCGGTAAACGTATGATTTTCAAAAGTGTAAAACACTATTGGCGACTAAATTATTGGTCGCTAAAGACCTCCTTTTTGCCGACTAAAACAGGTTTAGTCGCCAATACCTCCCGCGACCATTTATTGGCGGCAAAGGCAGCGACTAAAAATTTTTGTCGGGGAAACAAAAAAGTTGACTTTTAGCGACTAAAAATGGACCTTTGGCGACTAAAAATTTAGTCGCCAAAGGTGATTTTTCTTGTAGTGAGTGCTCTACAATAGAAAAAAAAAAACAAATTAAGCACACCAGCCAGTGCTATGCAATATAAGGAAAATGCCAAATAACAAAGTAAGCACACCAGCGAATACTATATAATGCAAAGAAAATGTAAAACAACAAATTAATCACATCAACCAATATTCTACAATACCAAAAAAAAAAAAAAATGACGAATAAATAAAGCACACCAGCCGTGCTTTGCAATATAAAAAAAAATGACAAAAATTGTGCAATGAACAATTATTTAAATAGATTAATATGCAAACAATCCAATCTTATATGAAAATAAATTATCAACTTAATATAAAAGCAGCACCCTTCCTGATAAAAATATATATGGAAGCAAAAATTCAAATTTAACCAAATGAAAATATGATTAGTTTTCTTTAACCCAATTCAAGAGCATATTAGGAAGAAAAAAAAGAAAAAGAAAAAAAAAAGAGACTATATCACCTAGTGTGTTAAATTTACAAAAAACAAACTCATAGCATAAGTGTCACAACCCAAACCCGCCCCTATAGGTTTAGCGTCGTAACTGGCTAGTAATCCTTGGATTACCAAAAGCCTCTGTACAGAATAACATATAATTAAAGGGCTAGCGGAAGTAGATATATGAAACATACATAGTCTATTGAGCTGTGTAGAGCTGTGTAGACATACATGAGATAGAAAATTTCAAAACTTATATACATACGTGTGACGACACAATTACATTAGTCATACGTCACCAATATCCACATATACAGAAAGTTACAAAACATGTTCAGACAAAACATAAGAAAAGACAAAAGTCTCAAACACTTGTTGCACATAAACTTGATCAGGTCTCAAAAGGGAATCTTCTCGGGAGGCACAAAGGCTGGTTGACCAAATCAAAACTCGAGGTCATCAACTGGGAGCCTGGTTGTAATAACCCTCACCACCGATTACTGATAACCCTACTGATTACTGTTAAACTGAGGCTAAACATGTTAATTAACTGACTGACTGAAATCTAAAACTGATTGATTGACTGTATCTGTTTAAATGCATTTTCTATCTGTTGATTGTTAATTGATCTGTTCATGTTTTGTAATTTAACCTGCGAATTGAAGGCCTTATCGGCGGTCGAACCAGAAACTGATTGATGCTTTATGATCAGTGGAATTAATGTGAATTTATGGTGTAATTATCTGAAAATTAATTTGGCATGATTAAACTAGATTAAAATAAACTAAACTACATGAGTTAGGTTTATTTACAACTTTGCCATTGTGAATGGCCCACTATCTAAGCATATTTGAGCCTACACTTGATCTCATAACACATTCCATCAGCCATTCTCCTTGTCATTGCCGACCATAGAGAGAGAGAGAGACTAGAAGAGTTGATTTCATCTCACTTTTGCTTGATATTGCTTGGTGATCTTAAAGAATTAAAGGGCAATTGCCTAATTAAGCTTCTAGTCTTGTGATTGAAGACTTAGGTAAGGAAATTCAACCTCTTATTGTTGTGTTTAAGTTGATTCTTGCATGGTCCATGTCATATTGAGGAGCTAAGTCATGATTTAGTTCTAACATGTTGGATTATAGCTTAATTCATACATGCATGTTTGAATTGTTGAGTTGTGAGTTGATTTCATGGTAAATGTTACATGCATGCTCATATTTATGTTTAAGACCATGATTTCATCTTGTTGTGAAAGGAATTGGCTCATTAGAGCATGTTTTGAAGCTTGGAAGTTGTTTAAAATGCATGCATGTCATGTTTGAAGATTGTTCATAAAATTTGGTTTGAAAATGAGTTTAATTAATCTACCCTTGGGCTTTGATTTTACAAATTGAGTTTTGGAACATGTTATTCTATGTGTTTATGAATGTTTTCCAGAAATTTAGCCCAAGAGGATTGGTTTTGATGCATTAAAAGTTGAGTTTGAGCTTGAAGTTCGAATCTGGGAATTCCAGATTTTGAACTCACGCTCGAGCGGGGTTACTGGCGCTCAAGCGTGAAATCTGTGCTCCCAGTACTTTGCACTGTTTTGATGTCCGCTCGAGTGGGATAATTGACGTTCGAGCGGGACCTTGTGTCTTGCGCTCGAGCGCTTATCGAGCGCCCAATCGAGCGTGATTTTCACTCATCCAGTACTTTTGACTGTTTTGCAGACCGCTCGAGCGTGGGAAGTGACGCTCGAGCGGGAACCTTTGTCTGCATGTCCGCTCGAGCGGGACCCATGTTTTCTGAAAATTCTGAAAATGTTTTCTAAGTGCATCTTTGCATTCTCATCCCATCCTAGGCATTCTTAGGCCTAGTTTAAGACATCTTAATGAGGATATAGATGTAGAACACACCGAGGCAAATTAGGGATTAAGTTATTATCTTTCCCAACTGTATAGCTTAGTGTGTGTTCAATCTGTAACTGTGTAGGGTTGGCTTCCGGAGACGCGCTCTACCTTACTGTAGCCCAGAACTCTGTGAGTAACAATTGTGTAACGATATGTTCAACTGTGAATATTTCTGACTGTTTAACTGAACTGCTTTCTGAACTGATACTGTTAATTGAATGAATGTATGTCCTATATTCTGAACTGTATTGTGGCATCTTAGCAACTACTGTTTACTGTTACTGTTACAGAGATCTCTGTCGGTTCCCTTGTTGGAACCACTACTATTTACTGATTGATGGCCATCATTGACTGCTCGGTCTTTCAAGACCTACTGTTTACTGTACTGCTATGCTAATGGATGTACCACATATGACTGTTATGACTGAATGACTGAAATACTGATTTAATGAACTATTTTCATTACTGTAAGGACATTCATTCTTAACCTCTTTACGCATTATGTTATTCACTGGGCTTTAGCTCACTGTTTATATATATATGTAGGTGTCCAGGCACCAGACTGGAGCTAGGAGCGTGGGTTAGACTCCCCTTTTTGTCAAGCCAACTACTATGCCTCACTGCGAGGTTCCGAGCCTGCCAAGCTATGGCTTAGGAGTGTTTTATTTCCCTCGTTTGTCTCTGTATCTGTTTGTATAGACTGATAGACTGTTACTGTACTGTTTAATAGGGATTGGTCCCTGTTCTGAATGATTGTAAATATTGTGCATACTGTTCTGTACTGTGTATATATATATGTATGAAAAGTCTTTTTGCATACAGACTGTCACAGCTCATTGGACATTGTTTATTTACTGTATTGGCTTCCGCCATGCCCCTGTACTTTGTTCTACTGTATTACTGTTAAGCAGGCCTTCGGTAATCTCGGATTACTGGCCGGTTACGGTGCTAAACCCATAGGGGCGGGTTTGGGTCGTGACACTGGTCATGCGCCTAGTTACCTATATACATAAATAATAGAGGGAGCAGGAGCCCAGTGAATAATAACAGAGTAAAGGGTTAAATGAATAATGTCCCATATCAGATTCAAAAAGCAAATATAGATTTATATTCTTATTCTCAAAAGCATGTACTTATTTAATTTCACAGAGGATCATACGTGGTACACCCATCAGCGATAACAGATCAGATACAGAGCATGAAAGGTCATACTTGACTAGTTCTATGAAGGTATCTCTGGTACCGGGAACATATAACATACTTAAGCCACTATATTGTTATCCCCAGGCAAGGGCCATGAGACCACGGTACTGTCACCCCTGGGGCAAGAGCCTTGTGCTCATAGACCACGGTATTGTTACCCCCAGGCAAGGGCCATGTGCTAAGGATGCCATGAATACTTGTTAATATATAGACAATCATTCATTGATACAGAATATAGCATTTCAGAAAACAGATCATTTCTTGTCATATCATATAGGAAAATACTTAAATGTGAACATAGCTTTACAAAGTTATTACTCATAGATGACTTTGAAAGCAGACAGATAGAGCAGACAACTTAGATGGCTTACAGCGCATGACCTACACAAACATAACAGATACACATATTGAAACACACACTCGGATAGTACTTAACTTATTTCATTTCGTTCTTAGTGTGTTTCTAATCCTTATCCTCATTATTATGTCTTAATCATGGCTTAGGAATGTCTAGGATGCAATGATGATGCCAAAATGTGATTCAAAACACTTGGGCAAATTTGCTGAAAACAGGGTACTCACTCGAGCGTAGTTTCCTTCGCTCGAGTGGAGATTCAAACATAAGGGTGGTCACTTGAGCGCAACTTTGGTCGCTCGAGCTGTCTGTAAACTTTTGCAAAAGTACTGGTTGTGTGAATTTTCCGCTCGACGGTTACTCGACAGTCACTCGAGCGTAAGACTGAAATCTTCGCTCGAGCGTAACTCCGATAGCTCGAGCGGTCTGTAAAATGTGTAAACTTCTGGGAGCATGCATTTTACGCTCAAGCCAACTTTTGGTCGCTCGAGCGGAAGTGCAAATCAAAGAGTGGTCGCTCGAGCGTAGGTTCTATCGCTCAAACGAAGAAGTAGAATTTTCAAAATTTCAAATTTACTCCCAAGCTTCAAAACTCAAACTTAAAGCCTTAGAACATAACCTTTAGGCCCCAAAACTTGAGAAAACACTTGTAAACTTAGAAAACATCATGAATTAAAGATCATTACACAAAATCAAGGCCCAAAAGCAAGTGAATTCTTCAAAAACAAACTTGAATTATATGAATACACATCATGCATGTGTTATCATGAACTCAAATCTTCCAAAACATGTACAAATGAAGTGTTAAGGTGAAAAACCACAATGAGCTCCCATAATTGAACAAAAATAGGTCCTTGCATGTAAGAATTTGTTGAAATCAAAACTCAAAATCCATGAATTATGCATGCATGTATGGTATGACTTAAATTCCTTCATTTCTAGCTCAAAAACACTTAGACCTCTAGAATCTATGCATTTATTGGCTCAATTACATAGCTAAAGGGTTGAATTCTTACTTTAGATGTTCAATTATGCTCTAGGTGGCTAATTGGTTGTGGTTCCAAGCTAATTCTTTCAAATCTTCCTCAATTGCCCTTGTTGATTTCAAATATCTTTGGTCTCTCTCTCTTACACGTTTGAAGCTCAAGAAAAATGAAAATGAGAGTGTAAAGTGTATTCTAGAGGTCTCATATGCCTTATATAGGCTTAATTAAGAAGACTCAATTAACCTTGGCTTAAGCTAATCAAATTGACACTAATTATCCTAATTAATTCATTCCGAATCGAATTTTAATTAAACCTACCATAAAATTCTAAAAATTCTAAATAGCACAAAAACCAAGTCAATTTCGTGATCAAGTACCGATAAGGCCTTCAATTCACAAAACATAACAAACATAGAGACATATATTTCTACACAAAACAGATAGAAACTCAAATATCATATAACATATGCAATTAATTCAAGATTTCATCTTAATTACTTATTAGGCATTCTTAATCATGGTTTAACAGTTAATCACAGGTGGTTGTTACAATAAGCCAATAATTCAAATGAATATTATCTAACATACATCTAAACTTAGTTATAAATTTCACATAGATAAAAGGCTTTACAAAACTATTGTAAGTAATAAAATTCACATCGATAGGAAACTTTACAAAATCTGGATTGTAGCTAGCATATGTATGCTTTTCACAAAAATAAATATGATTTTCAAACTTGTTGTTTCTCAGAATTCCTAGGAGCGCCTCATTACTTTTGAAAAAGTCTTTGTATGTATGTATCCGCAGTGAGGAGCATGCACGACAATTTAATAATTTATGAAAATAAAAAAGTTAGTATATTAGTAAAAGAATATATATATATATATATCAAAACACTTTCAAATTGAAATTACCTTGTTATATTCCCATCGAAGCAATCTAGTTGTATTTATCTTTTTGAGCTCCATATATTTTTTAACCCAATCCCAAAAAAGTTGAAATATATAGTAAAATATTTTTAAAATAATAATTTGTAATCAATGAAGCAAATTTATCAATAAATAAATTATATCTTTTGATAAAAATGATTTTATCCATAAGTAACACTATAACAAAATTTTAAGATAACGATGTTTGTAGTAGAATCGAGCTCATCGTTGGAAAGATGGACACTTAGATGATCAAAAGATGTGCATCTAGATAGGGCCATGTACAATTGCCCATTACTAAGTGGTGTGCGCAAATCAACTCCAACAAATTTCACAGATTGACCTTGAGATTTATTAATGGTCAGGGCATATGCTAATCGAACTGGAAATTGACGTCTTGTCATTCGAAAAGGCATTTCTGAAGAAGACGGTGTCAATGATATCCTTGGTATGAATACCAAATTACCAATTTTTTATCCAGTTAAAATTTGAGCTTTAATTATGCGAGTATTGCATCTGAAAACCATCAATCGTGTGCCATTGCACAGTCCATCTTTTGGTGCAATATTTTTTAACAACATTATAGGACAACCCACTTTCAACTCTACTTTAAAAGTTGGTAATCCAAGAGGATCTAATGAATTGAAATACTCATTAGGATATCTATTTATTATAGTACGATCAATTTCATCATTTTTAGAAATCTTGTCTGCTGCCAGATAAGTATATGTTTTACTGGGAAAAATATTCAATGCAGCAGTATTGATAGCACTAACATCATCATTTCGTGCAGAAAGAATTGTATGTTCAGTTAAAGAATTGTAGTAAGTAAAATCATTTAAAGTACATAAACGTAAATGTATTTCATCAATTTAAAAGCATCGTATAATATAAAAAAAGTTTGAAGAAATATTACCTTCATCAAGAATTTTGCAAAATTAGCATGATTCAAGCGCATGTTCAAATTTAAAGACAGAACATGTATATCTTTCCATAGAAAAAAGTGTCATAATGATGCATTCACAATTTGCTTACAGACTCCTTTGGTTACAACTGGTAAGATTGTTGAAAATCTCCACCAAGAACAACAATGATACCCCCAAATGGCTTTTCACTATCACAAATGTCCCAAAGTGTGCGATCAACTGCATCAACACAATGTCTATGTTGTATAGGAACTTCATCCCAAATCATAAGTTTTGTTTCTCTAAACAATTCTGCTTAAAATGATTGCTTGCTAAATCCACAAATTGAATTTTTTAATACATCCAACTGAATGGATAATGTTAAATGAGTAGTGTGACCTCCTACTAATAACAATGATGCAATTCCAGATGAAGCTGTGGTGTAGACACCCCATTTTTGACTATCCTCAAGACTTGGATATGCTTGCAGGTACATCCGGTGACAAGTTCAATTGCTCGTCGAGTACTCGAATTTCACGGTGGAACGTCACAGGTTTGAGCTTCCCAAACCCTATATCCTTTCTGCCTCATTTTTGGAACATGTGTTGGTCCTTTCAGCATGCTTCTTGTGGTGCACTGCCAGCCACTTTTTGGCACTGCCGGCCATGCATTTAGCCCTGCCAACCATTAATAAGGCTTGCCGGCCATCAATGAGGCACTGTCGGCCACCACTGATGGCCGGCAGGACATCTTGTTTCAGCAGATTTTATGCTAGATCTTTTGAGCCAGCTGTTTTTCACTGAGCCATCCTCCATACACATGGAGGGATGGAGGCCATTTCAAGCTTGTTAAACAAGCTTTGCATTGCATTGCTCTATATAAGGGGAGGCTCCTCTCTCTTTCCAGAGGTTGAGCATTTTTAGAGATAAAACATCTCTCTCTCTCTCTGGAATTCTCACACTCTCTCTCTATATTTGTGCTATATTGCCTCAAAAGTGTTGTTTCTTGATATTTTTGAACACAAACACCTAGTAAAACACCACCATCATTGAGCTGAGGTTCTTGGGAGTGTTATTTGAGTTCTGAAAGCTGGTTTTCAAGCTAAAGAAGCTACTGTTCTTATTGTTCTTCAAGGGTGAGTCCTATTCCCCCTTTTAAGCTTTGTTTTGGTTGCATATTTGGCCATCTTTGCATGCTTCTTTTGGCTTAGCTTTCAACTGAAAAAATTTTTGTATTTAAGTGCTTAAAATGGTTGTTTAAGGTTCTATTTGAGTTAGGGGTGGTTTACCCCCTTTGGTGGCTTGTTTGACCTTGTTTTGTGCCCTCTCTTAAGGCCTTTGAGGTCATCTTTGTTTGGCCTTTTAGCTACTGAAATCCAGTGGATTTTTAGTGATAAAAATGTGGTTTTGAGGTCCAAAATGAGAGGGGGTGGTCCCCTCTCCTCTCGCCTTGGTTGCATGCCTTGTTGGCCTAATGATTGAGCATGTTTTTCTAGCATGTGTTGGCTTATTCTCAGCTTATTTTTAGCGTTATTTTAGCATGGCATAACACTGCTTTGGCCTGGTTGGGTCACCTCATGCATGCTTTTTACACTTGTAGTGTAATCTTGCCATTTAGCTTTGTGTGCTCAATGCTTTGATCCATCATGCTAGCCTATCTTGGTTCTATATCAGCATGTTTTTGGTGTTATTTTAGCATGATGTAACTCTAATTTTGGTTGGTATAGTCACCTCTTGCATGCTTCTTACACTTGTAGTGTAAACCTTGCTCATTAGCCTAATATACTTAGTGTTTTGGCCCGTTATTCTAGCATGTTTTGGCTCTACTCCAGCAAGTTTTTACTCATGTTTTAACATGCTTTAGCTCTGTTTTGAGGCTTCTTGGTCGTATGATGCTTGTTATGCATGCTTGTAGTGCAATAGCCTTGAATGACTTTGAGTTTTGAGGTATCTTGCATGCTTGGCTTGAGGTATTTGCATATTTTGGTATCATTTGGCATGTTATTTCAGAGCATATAGTGTTGTCACACTTCCATGTTTTTCACTTTTAAGTGCTCTTGAGAGTTGTACCTTTATGCCTTGTTTATGAGCCATTGCATGAGCATCATTTTCTTGCCTTTCAAGCCATCATCTCAGTTCATTTTGGCCACTGTTTTGGCATGTGTAAGGTCTGTTCGGTATTGGTTTAGTCCATCGAGCATTGCTTTGCATGATTATAGTATTGTGTCTTTCACTAGTCTTTAATGCTTAAGTATTCTAACATGTTGTGCATGAGTGTTTACATGTTAGAGTCTTACATTTCATGCCAAGATTAGCATGTTGTTTGCATGTCATGTTGCTTGCTTTACATTGTGTTCAATCGGATGTTGTGTTGAACACAAGGTGGATTAGTTCATTTCATACTTGAAGTGATGAAGTGAGCTAATCATCCTTGGTCTCCATTGCCTTTGATTTCTCATGATAAGGAGATGGTCTGAGTGTCTTGTTTGTTATGCATTTATTGAATTTGTACATGTTGAGTCTTTGGCCATCATGCATCGAGATGCTTGATTGATGGTTTTGGATCCAACGATGCCTCTCCCTTGATGTTTTGAGGTGATATGGAGGGGCATAGTACATACATACCCTTGGGAGACCCTCCATTTCCTCTGTTTTGTGCTCTGTTGCAGCTTGGTGTCACAGCACACCAGTGGTTGGCACCCTCTCATTGTTGGTCGACACCCCTTCATCCTTGGCCGGCAGAATGCATCCTTGGCCGGCATGGGGGTCGGCAGAAGCTTCTCATGGCCGGCAGGCCACTGGTGCACTCCCCAGCATTGTTTTGGTAAGTTTCAGCAACAAGAACTGGAAGACACCCTGCAAACAAAGCCTCTAAAGAGCATCCGGAGAGCTTTTCGGGGTGAGAAACTGAGTGCATGCATGTTCATTTTCCAAATAGAGCTGTGGCAGCATATTTTAAGGCTTTATTTGTTAAGTTTAATTGGCTTTGTAACTTAATTGATTTGTTTAATTAGTTAAAGTTTTGTAATAATTAATTAGCTTAGCATAGTTAATTAGTTGATTTGTAATAATTAGTTTAATAAGCGTAGCTAGTTAGCTAATTCATTCGGACCCTCCTTCGCGAGGGCAATGTTGTAATAAGGGTACGTGTGTGTGTGCATGTCTTCCAACTCCCATTTCTTTCTCCCTTTTACTTATCAGCTTTTGATGGTTAGTTTAGGGCATTTTTCAATTAGCATACCTTATGCTTTGCATGCGTGCATCATTCATTTATTTTGCATGCACCGGGCTCGGCGCATTATTCAAACTGCATTGTATTTTAATACATTTACTTGAATAAGTATTTAACAGCATGTTATCAAATGTTGTATTCATATGCCATCTTAGCTAGCCGAGCCTATTTTAGTTACATTTTGCATGTGTTGCATTAGGCATTTTAAACATAGCTAGGATCATGCATGATTTCTAACTAGCTTTTGTTTTCTCTCGGAGTACAGCATGTGTGTAAGTGATTGCCATGATAGCATGCTTGCCATGAGGCTATTTGCTTAACTGTTATAATTGCATGAATGCCTGTGGATGAAGACTTTATTGCTTGAATTGGGACAATTCATCAAATGTGCGTTTTAAGCCCACTTGAGGTGGCAAAATCATGTTGTTTTAAGCCTGCTTAAGGATGGCAAATCCGTACTTTAGCCTACTTGCGAGTAGCACTTTCAAAACATTTTCGAAAACAAACATGAGATATTTTGTTCCAATTCTTGCGATTGAGTCTAGACTTGTATGCTGTGCGCATCACATAGTAAGTTAGCCAATAAACCGGAATAAGAATACATGTGTTTTCAAAAACAGCATATCATATTAGTAGAGGCCGATCTTTGATTGGGCGAGCGGGGGTGCTCATTTTAGGACCTTCCCCTCTCGTACCCAAGTTCCCGAGCCGAGGCAACTTTGGTGATGACGGACACGTGGCCTTAGGCACGAGTCAGGGTTTCCTAAATTTTCCAAAACAAAATATTTAGGTGGCGACTCTGAAATTTGGCAAAGTAGCCCATGTTTGGTGCTTTTGATTCAAATCGATTTTCCAAAACGATTTGCCGGATTTGGACTCTTTGGTGATTTATCAGTCTTACATTGCACTTTGTGAGATTAGATTCAGAATTGTGACAGGAGTCCGTACTGTAGTAGCTAGAACCCAATCTGCGCCCTCTTCGAAAGGGGGGCGCACGGAGCGAGTTTCGGGCGGTCTACACGTAGTAATAACAATATGGCCAAGGCTGCGACACTTTAATGTAATTGTATTGTACAAAAACGTTTCCCTATTCTGGCACCGCCGTTCAAAAAGAAAATAGTTCCTTTATTTTCAAAAACTGAGGAAGTGATTGCATCATAAGCTGTTCATTGATCATCATTGAGGCGATCAATAATAATTTTTGCATCTGCCTGTTGTGCCTCATTCTGTAGTTATTAATGTTCGAATATCAACCTGTTACCAACTACTGCACTCCAATTTGTAGAAAGTTGTGGCATTTGCGAGAATTCAATTAAACTTTTTTCTGATTCTTGGAGCATTTGATTCAAAAGATATAGACCATAGTCTTCAATTTAAGCCTCAGTTGGTTTAGAAATGGCAAACAATGTTTGAATCTTATGTACAAGATCATCACATATATACATTGAAAATTGATTCCATAATGCATATGGTTGTAGTGGAGAGCACTGAGTAAGAATAATAGTGAACAATCTCCTCTGATAACCAGTTTTCATAACTGCAGCCTCTTTAAGGCATTGTATCAATTCTTCATCGTCTTCTAAAAGTCTTCTTGCAATGCATGCTGATTTAAACGTATCATGCAAAAAAATTGTTGGTTGTGCGTAAGCATTGAAACGATTTTGGTCATTTGACAACAGTTAATAGCAAATGCAAATAAAATCTCCCATCACAATTAGGGCTAACAAAGTACATTCTATCGATTGCATATCCCTGTTGTCTTGGTTTCCACCTCTTTTTCTGAATTAAGCCAAACAAAATGTTGTGGAAATTCTTGGTAAGTGAATGGACGTTCATCTTCCATAGAAACGCAACATGCAAAAAAACCAATAAAAGTTGACATTTATTGCCCAGCTCTAGAAACAATTGTTTCTAATGATTTATCAGGATTAAAAAGAACGCGGTGCATTCCAGGTAAATGAAGTACTAAGCGTACAACTGTTGGCATCTCTGCATGCAATGGATAACCAAATATTCGCCAAGTGGCTTCTGGAGGTCTAATATACCTCGTATTGAGATATTGTTGGATCTCATTTATCAATCCCAACACCATCATTGTACAATCATAACTCTTGTAAATGTACTTGTGTATATACTTGGCATATCTCATTCTGGCACAAACTTCCATATTTATATAACAGTTGAAACGTTTAGAAAGATATGTATTGTATGGTATGATGTCTCTGTTATTAACTTCTTGCCTCCTTACAATATGAACTTGACTATTATTGCGACGACAATAGATCGGATATCCATATTAATTTATAGTAGTTGTTTCTGAGAACGCTCGAGGGTATCTCTTAGTGCATTTACCATTTTTCATGCATGGTGCTTGTGGATTTCGAACACCACATGGTTCATGTACCATACAACACTTGATAGTTTCAAAAAGTGTAAGTTTATCTTTTGGATCTGGAAATTCTGCACAAATCAATTTGTCTACTTGAGCACATGTCTGAATTTTGTCTAGACCCTTAAGAAATAAGCATATGAGGAAGGCCTCGTTTTTGGAATTCAATTGTAAAAACATGTGCAATTTTATTACCAAACACTTGGTTTGTTTCTATCTCTTTCATCAAGCACTTTCTCTTTAACTCAAAAACACAAGCAATTAAATCAGGACGATCAATAGGTTTTTGGTGCGGTAATAATACCGAAGTAATTTTTGGCCAATTAGGATTTGCAGTCATGGTGAGAAAAATGTATGGATGTTGGTTGTATCGTGTGATAGCCATTGAATCTTAAAAGATTTCAAACATATGTCTAGGACCTCCAGGAAATGAAAATAGCAAAACAAACCTTTGACCAATTTGATTGGGTCACAGGACATTTGGATCAATATCTATCAAATCTTGGTAAAGTTTAGCATGGATTTTCCCTTGATTAAGCTTGTAGTATGTCAACCTATTTTGTTCAGTTGTAGCCCAAGCATTTACCAAAAACTCTTGGAACAATTTCCCAGCTCTCAAAATTGTTGAATACTCTGTGGGTTGTTCAAACAAACGATAACTATAAAATCCATTTGAGTAAGCCGATCAGTTAAAGGCCAATAATGTTGAACATCCCACAGTTTCATCTCAGGTTCCCATCCAAGCACACCATGTTGAAATAATAAAACATAATGTAATGGCAAATATACTGGGTGACATTTGTTGATTTGCACCAGCCCATTATTTCCTTGTAGATGTAAGATAACATCTCTCATTCTACTAACCTTGTAGATGTAAGATTTGCATCAGCTCATTCTTCTTAATTGAGGATTCCTATGATTGCGAATTTCTAAAGCTGAATCAGGGTCAT
The DNA here is from genome assembly GCA_036172215.1 of Camellia granthamiana. Lineage (NCBI taxonomy): Eukaryota > Viridiplantae > Streptophyta > Magnoliopsida > Ericales > Theaceae > Camellia > Camellia granthamiana. The sequence continues at coordinate 651,768 of CM069912.1, forward strand.
AAATATACAATTGCACATAAGCTGCATCTTGTCCTAATTGTGGTTGTAGTAATCCTGTTCGATGTCGCAATTCCCCATGGATAGTGAATGATGTAGGGCCTTTTTCAGTAAGTACTCTTGGATCTAATGTAGCACCAAAACTTGTAAAAGCATTGGTTGCATTGTACACTTAAGTATAACGTCGAAATGATTTTGAATTCCCATCATATAATGCTTGAAGAAGTGAAGGGGGTGTATTAAGTAGAGGAAGCTTAACCTTTCCTTTTGAACAACATGTTGTGACTAAAGGATGGTTTGGAGATGATTTTACTAATTTTTCATCCATCCAATGTAATGCTGAATAGAAAGGACATAATACATCCATCTTGCCAAGAGAATGACGACATGAATTTATATGTGCTTGAGTACCAACAGTTGGACTTATAGGCATATCATCCAATTCTTCATCAGTACATAGATTCTCTTAAAGGAAAGGAGTTGTAAGAGTAGGCCTACAAATATTGGTTCTATGTAAACTAAAATAGAATGGTAATAGTGGGAGTATGTATTTGAAGAATTAAACATGGTCTTTTACCAATTCTTTTGTGGAGCTAAATATTTACTTGACATTGAGAACGAACATGTAGAAGGATGTGCAACCATTGTTCATTTTTGCGTCGACTGAGTATCCTCAGTTGCCTTTGTTCCTAGTTCCAAGCAAGCACGACAACGACAACATGGTATTAAAGAAGTTTGTCTTGGTTGAATACGTTCTCTTGATTTCTCCCGTTCTCACCTTGCACGTTGGGCCAATGTAGCTTTTGATATAACATTATTATTGTGTGCCTAAAATGTGAACATTATATCATTGGTGCCTAAAAGACAAGTATTATCATCTACTATTTTATTTCTTGATTTAATAATTTTTTTATTTTAGTTATATTTTACTTTTTCTTCCTGCTTGTGATAATTTTAAGAATATTGAAAACATTTTCTTTGCGTTGCTTCCTTCTCCATTTTGCTTCATTTTCCCTCTCCCTTTTATTTTTTAATACAATTTTTTCAATTATTTTTTTCTCTTTCTTCTTGCCTCATGATATTTGTAAGAAAATTAGAAATATTTTCTATGCCTATGTTCCTCTATTCCTTTGCTCCAATGTTATAAAGTTTTTCTTGGAGTTGATCAATGTTATAATTATTTTTTAGGAAATGTTAATGAGAGCTAAAAATACTCTGTTTGAGTGTACAGAAAACAAAAAGCATTGAAAAATAAATCTCAATCATACCTTTTTTCGTCCTCTTGATTTTTTAGTAAAATGTAAAAAATCCACACAAAAAATAAAAATACTAATAATAATAATAATAATAATAATAATAATAATAATAATAATAATAATAAAAATTTGACAACACAAATTTTATATTTTTAAAAATATACATGATCAATATTCACTTTAACAATATGATTGGCTTTGTTTTACTTGATAAATATTTTTTAAAAAACTGTTGAAGAATATACCATGGGACATGCGTTTTCCTTTCCTTTGTCAAAAGAAGTTGCCTTTTCTTTTCTTTTAGACATTGCCCAGGCCTTTTCCTTTTCCTTTGCCTACCAAAAATAAATAAAATTTATTCAGAATATGAAAAAAAATGTAAATAAAATATACAGTGTTCAACTTTATTTTTGGACTTACCTTAGAAATGCGGATAATATTAAGATTGTACTCATTGTGAATAACAACATCGATATTCCTAGTCACATGGAGGAATGGGCTTGCATGAGTAGGCCTACAAATATTTGTTATGTACAAAATAAAATTTATAAAATAAAATCTTAACAATAAGAATATGTATTTATAGAATTAAATACAGTGTTTTACTAATTCCTTTGTGAAGCTGAAGATGTGTTTGGCGAAGTAAGATGTGTAAGCACTGCTCCTTTTTGAGCCAGTGGAGTATTAGTTGTGCTTAGCGGAGTCAATTCTCTTGATCTCTCTCGTTTACGTCGCAAATGTTGTCCCAATTGATATGCAGAGCTTGCCTTTTCATTTCTTTCACGTTCTCGCCGTGCACATTGAGCTAACGCAACTTTCGATATAACATTATTGTTATGCACCTAAAACATGAAGATTAATTTCATAAGATGCCTAAAATATGAATATTATCATCTATTGTTTTATACTTTTCTCTTCTTTTTTCATTTCTATTAATTTACTTTATCTTAATTCCTTTTCCTTTTGATATTTTGTAAAAAAATTGAAAATATTTTCATTTTGTATCCCTCCCCCCTCATTCCTTGTTTGTTCTCTTCCTTTATTGTTCTCTTGTAAATGTGCATGCCAATAGCAAAATGCCAAAAAAGAACAATAATAATTTAAAGCACATATAATGTTTTTGTAAAAATGCTATTTTAACATGTTTAAAAAAAAAAAAAAATTCACAAATTTACATGAAACTATTTACTCTAAAAATAGTATATGGCATTGTGCCAATAGTGTGTCAATTTTATAATTAAAAAACAAACATGATCGAGGTTCATGCTCCAAAATAAATATTTGAACAAAAGAACTTAAAATAAAAATGTTGAATGCATTTTCTTTTCCCTTGCCCGAAATGGTGATATTTTCATTTTTCTTCAACAATGCCTTGGCAATTTCCTTTTCCTTTGCCTACAAAAAATAAAAAAATATATATTTAGAAAGTTAAAAAAAAATTAAATAAGAATATATGGTGTTTTGAAAAAAAAAAAAAAATCTATATAATTAAATTGGGCCTACCTCTCGAACTCGGATGACATTAAGGTCATGCTCATCATGGATGACAACATTAGCATTTCTTTCTTGAAGAAATTGAACCTATAAACACAAAAGAATTAGAGGTGAAAAAATAAATAAAAAAATTATACATGTAAGAAAATGAGTAAAAGGAGTCTAGATTACAGTTCAACGTAAGTCTCCATCCATCTATAGATTATAAGAAAAGAGCATTTTGTTATAAGGAAATTAGATAAAAAATAATGAAAAGAAAAGAAAACTGACTTCAACTTATAAGAAATGCGTATTTTTTTTTCCCAAATAAATGAAAAAGCAAACAACTTATATGACCAAAAATAGTAATATTGTCCATAATTAGAGGTTGAAGGTCAATGGTGTCTCAACCTGAAAGTGTCTGGTTATGTGAATTTGACAAAGATAACTGTAAGAAGGTAAAATGAGGTTTAATAATTGCCATAAAGAAAAATTAATCGATAGAAAATTAATAACCTCCTAACATATTTTAGTTAACGACGTACTTTAAAAAATTCGTCTGTGCATGAATATCACAGATGGAGAAATTGAACTACTATAAGATAGAAGAAAAAGTAACATTTTTTACATCTTCAATATGCATTAAAAATGATAGAAGAAGAATTAAATACTCTCATTGAAATCTTCATCATTTTTTCTCTCTTGGCCAAATGTAGAACTATTGCGATACATTATTTTGTGGTTGATTCTATATAGTAATTTTGCATTGACAATGGTTAATTCTTATGGATTGTATTGCCCACTTTTCCTATTAACAACTAATGTATACCACAAAAAAGAAAAAAAAAGAAAGAAAAGGAGTAAATTATTAAAAATATACTACTTATGAATAAAATTTTAGCAAAATTTAATTACTAATTTTTCATTTTAAAATGTGAAAAAAAAGAGTAAAAAACTACAATAAAAATTTATAAAAGGTCTCACCACACTGAAATTAGATAATTACACATACCTTTTGTCTTATCTATACACATCGTAAAAAATCATACTACTGTAGCTTATATTGGCCAAGGAGTAATACTCTCATAAAAATCATGAAAAAATTATTAAAACAAATTTTTAAACTAAGTTTTAGTTTTTTCAAAAGTCTTGATAAACATCTAAAAAGTAAATTTTTTTTTGAAAAATTCCAAAAACAAAATTAAAAGGGCAAAATAAACTGGACTTTTTTTAGAGAGAGAAGCCTAAACTTTTTAAAATAGCAGTTCAAGAAAAAACCAAATTTTAAAAACAATTCACTTAAAGCAAAAAAAAAGTCAAAAAAAAAAAGAAAATAAAAAAAAAGGGTCATCAAATAAAAAGGGTTAACTTGTTAATGTTCCATTTTCCTTTTAGTTAACAAATTTCCTTCAAATCCTAAATCTAAATGCAGCCTAAGATAAAAAAAGAAAAAAGAAAAGAAAAGAAAAAAAGAAGGCCTATCATATTACAAAATTAAATTGCAACAAAATCTTTGTTAAAAAAAAGAAAGAAAAGAAAAGAATATTGCTATTCAGGCCCAAAAGTTATAAGTTCAGTGATATGTCAAAAAGATGATTGGTTGATAAATTATCAACCAATCATCTTCTTAACACATTACTGGATCTACAACGTGGGTATAAAAAATGGACTTGTATATTATTTTCCAAAAAACAAAAAAACATAAGTGCTGATATAATTCAGCATACATTCCTATTATTCATAACAAACATGCTACATAATCTCTAGAAATTTAACAACTATATATCAATATACATAACTATACACACTATATTAGACTTCTTTTTAAACCAAACATTAAAAGCTTAATGTTTAATCTAATTATTGAAAATTTCAAGACCAAACATGAAAATTCCAGAGCATTAAAGAAATCTGAGAGAGTTCATTCATTAACCCAATTAATGAAAATTCATTAATCCAAAACATTCATTAACCCACTGTAATTCAAGAAAGAAAGTGAGAAACTAATAAAGAATGGCAAGGGAGATATTTCCTAACCTGAGTATCTGCTTGAGAAGCAAAATTAAAGAAATCTGAGACAGAAAGATAAAAAGAAAAACACAATTAGTAAGAGTACTCCTCAACCCTAAAAATGTATACGAATCTATTTTCATGTTTGATGAGTAAGAATATGACCATTGATGATTAATGAGAACCTCAATCCATTTGACTGAGATGAAATAAAAATGATTGTTGACATGAAACTTAGTTTTCCTTAACCCCCATTTGATAGAGAGAGAGAGAGAGAGGCGGGTGTTAAAACCCCATCAATTATTAAAGAGAATCTTAACCCAATTAATATTAACATTAATTAAGAGCACTCCTCAACACTAAAATTGTATACGAATCTATTTTCATGTTTGGTGAGTAAAAATATGACTATTGATGATTAAAGAAAACCTCAACCCATTTGACTAAGATGAAATACAAATCTATATAACATCAACCCCATTAATGTTAACATTAACTCAGAGTTTTTTTTTTTTTTTTGGAATCTCAACCCATTAAGATGAAATAAAAATGATTGTTAACATGAAACCCATTTTTCCTTAACCCCCATTTGATAAAAAGAGAAGTGGATGTTAAAACTTCATTAATTATTAAAGAGAACCTCAACCTAATTAATGTTAACATTAACTCATAGTTTTTTTTTTTAAAACCTCAACCCATTAAGGTGAAATAAAAATGATTGTTAACATGAAACCCATTTTGCATGTATACGAATCTATTTTCATGTTTGGTGAGTAAACATATGACCATTGATGATTAAAGAGATATAATAACCCCGATCCGTAATTAGCTCATAATCCATGATTAAGAATGCTAATTAAGTTTTAAGGATGACATTATGTATTAATTGTGCATTTTATATGTGTTTTGCATTCCTATCTATTAGCCTTAGGAATATCTGTTTAGAATTCTACTTTATTCTGTTAGTTGAAGGCTTTAGCAGCATCTGAACATGAAATTGATTATATCAATGTGTTAATCTAGTTTTTTAGAATTTTGTGGTAAGTTTAATTGGATTTCGATTTGGAACCAAATAATTAGAATAAATTAATTAGGGCAAACTTCATTTTACCCTATTGTGGTTTGGGCTGGGTGCAGATTGCCCCCCTGACATCCGAAAATCACCACATAACCCCCACGTGGTTTATGAACCAAAGTGCACGTCTAACTTCTGTTAACAACAATGGTAAATTGACCTTTATACCCTTGTCTTCTTCATCCTTTCATCTAACTTATGTTCTTCTTGCATCTTCTCTTTCTTATGGCAGTAACCATGGCATCAATCATCGCTGCCAATCACCACCTCCATTCCTCTTTATTCTCATTCTCTTCTCTTCCCACTTCTTGCTTGTTGATTCACTAAACCCTTGTTGATTCACTAAGGCTTCCACAACTTACCATGAGTCAATCAGAGCTTCCTCCACAAATGCTAAATTTATTTCAACAAACCAAAGATGTAATCAGATGATCATTCTCTCCAAAATCGTCTCTCAAGGCCTCAACTTTGAAATCATAGTATCCAACCCTTACCCATTTGCATTTTTTGAGTGCAACCCTAGCAACGATATTATCTAGGCCAAGCTGTAAGTACTAGCTTGATTTTTTCAAGTTGTTCTATATACAAGGTGGACATTCTTTTTCTTCATCATATACGAACCCAATTCACATATACAAATCCAAACCTAATTCACTTGGCTGGTTTATTCAAACCGAATTTTGAATCAGAAATTGAAATTATATTCTTTGATTCACTATGTATATATACATGTATATAAACATTATAAAAGAGAGAGAGAGAGAGAGAGAGAGAGAGAGAGAGAGAGGAGAAGAAGAAGAAGAAGAAGAAGAAGAAGATGAAGATGAGGGTAAAAGAAGAAAGAGTTCACTGTGTATATACATACATATATACATATATATATATATATATTTGATTGGGAAACATAATAAAGAGAAAGAGAGAGAGAAGAAGAAGAAGAAGAAGAAGAAGAAGAAGATGAGGGTGAAGGAAGAGAGAGTTCATTGTGTATATACATACACACACATATATATCTTTGATTGGGAAACATTATAAAAAAATAAAAAAATAAAAAAAAGAGAGAGAGGAAAAAACAATGGCATTTTCTGGTAAATTTGAAGATGTATAAAGGGCACTTTTGTCCTAAAAGTAGACATACTCTCTATATAGGTGTGTGACTTGCACAGCCCGTTATCTTAGACAGAAAAACTAGCGGTGCATTTTGGTCCATAAACCACGTGGGAGTTATATGGTAATTTCTAAATGTCATGGGGTAATCCACACCCGACCCAAATCACAAGGGGGTAAAGTGAAGTTTGCCCAATTAATTATTAAGTTGAAGTCAATTAGTTCTAATCATAATTAATTAGCTTAAGCTAATTGAGCCTATATAAGGCTAATATGAAGACTTTTTATTCTCTTCATTTGAAGACAAAACATGTAAGAGAGAGAGTTTGAGTGAGAGGAGAGTGAATTCAAGCTTGAGAAGGAGAGAAAAGGGGAAATCTAGAGAATTGAGAGGAAACTTGAAGGAATTGAGGAATTTAGCTTCAACACTTGCTAATTCAAGGCTTAAGGTAGGAATCATTTATGAATTTGAGTTAATTAATGTAGGAATTCAAGAAGTTTAAGTGATTAAACAAGAGAATTGAGCTAAGGAATAAGAAAAGAAGAACACATCATGCATGCATGCATAAGTCACCATGTTTTGAAGTTGATTTCCAAGAATTCTCTCTTGTATGTCCTTATTTCAACTTGATTTTGGAAATTCATCATGTTCTATGTCATTTTGCCTTACTTGATCATGCTTTCAAAGTGAAGAACTTGGATGATTATATGCATGTACATACCATGTATAGAAGAGCATAGTTTTGATTTGGTTTTGAAGAATTGTCTAGCTTTTGAGCCTTGATTTTGTGAATTGGTCGTCATTTCATGTTTTATTACAAGTTTTCAAGTATTTCTTCAAGTTTTTGGCCCAAATGAACAAGATTGAAGCTTTGAAAATTGAGTTTTGAACCTTGGAGAGCAATCTGGAAATTCTAGAATTCGAGCAGTTTGCTCGAGCGATGGAAGTGTCACTCGAGCGTACATTTCAAGCTCCTAGTAGTTTTGCAAACAATTGTACGGTGGCTCGAGCGATCGATTGTGCGCTCGAGCGAACATCATTTTTCTCAGTACTTGGCTCGAGCGACTGTCGAGCGACCATCGAGCATGAAAATCAAGTATCCAGTACTTTTGCAGTCTTTATAGATGGCTCAAGCGACTAAGTGCGTACTCGAGCAACCCTTTGTAAATTGATGGACCACCCCAGCTAAGACCCTATTTTCAATAACTTTGCAAAGTGTTTCGAAGTGCATTTTTGCGTCCTCATTCCATTTTAGGCATTCTTACGCCATGGTTTAGGCCATATTAATGAAGGTATGAATTAGAAGCACACTAAAAAAGAAATGTAATAAGTTAGGTGTTTTGAAGTGTGTGTTTCGATATGTATTTGTCACGTGTTTGTGTGTAAGTCACGCGCCATTATCCGACTGATCTGTCTAAGTTATCTGTTCAGCTTCTGGAGCTATTTGTGAGTAACAACTCTGTAAAGTTATGTTTGACTATAAGTATTTTCTGAATCAAATGATATGATAAGCTCTGTTTTTTGAAATGATATGTTTTGTATAGATGAATGATTGTCCTATTTCCGAAATGTATTGTGGCATCCTTAGCATCATATGATATGTTATATGTGACCTGGTACCAGGGTTTCAAGTGGGTTTCATTCATGGAACTGATTATGCATAATACACTATATGATCTGCAAGTGCTTCTTTATGACCATCTCATGTGAATAAGGGTCTTAATGACCACCTGCTCTGTATAAGGGTCTTTATGACCAATTTGATCTGCTAGTGCTAATAGGTGTACTACGTATGATTGTTTACAAGTACAAGTTTGAATACGTATATGAATATGTTTCTGATTTGAATTCTGATTTTTAAATCTGTTATGGACATCATTCATAAAACCTTTACTTTGTTGTTATTCATTGGACTCCAGCTTATTATTTATGTTATGTATGTAGGTGGCCAGGCACGTGACCATGCACGTGACCAGGCTTAAGACTTCCAGTTTGGATCAGTTTTGTCAGCCAACCACTATGCCTCACGAGGAGGTTTATAGTCAAGTTTGTGAACCAGTCTTGTTGTTTTCTTTTGTTTTGGTCTGGACAACTTTTTGTATGATTTCCTTTTGTTTATCTGTACTGGTAATGACGCAAGTATAACGTCATAATATATATGAATACAAGCTTAAAATTTTTCTGTCTTATATATGTCTGCATAGACATTGAATATTTGTTATTTGCTTTCGCTAGCCCCTTAATTCGCTAATCTGTTTCAGAGGCCTTCGGTAATCCTAGGATTATTGGCCAGTTACGATACTAAACCTATAGGGGTAGGTTTGGGTTGTGACAAGAGAGCCTCAACCGATTTGACTAAGATGAAATAAAAATGATTGTTAACATGAAACTCATTTTTTCTTAACCCCCATTTGATAGAGAGAGAAGTGGGTGTTAAAACCCCAATTGATTATTAAAGAGAATGTCAACCCAATTAATGTTAACTTTAATTAAGAGCACTCCTCCACACTAAAAATGTATACGAATTTGTTTTCATGTTTGGTGAGTAAAAATATGACAATTGATAATTAAAGAGAGTCTCAACCCATTTGATTAAGATGAAATAAAAATAATTGTTAACATGAAACCAATTTTTCCTTAACCCTCATTTGAGAGAGAGCAAGAGAGAAAGAAAGAAGTGGGTGTTAAAACCTCATTGATTATTAAAGAGAACCTCAACCCAATTAATGTTAACATTAATTCAGAGTTTTTTTGGAACCTCGACCCATTAAAATGAAATAAAAATGATGGTTAACATGAAACCCATTTTTCCTTAACCCTCATTTGATAGAGAGAGGAGTGAGTGTTAAAACCCCATTGATTATTAAAAAAAACCTCAACCCAATTAATGTTAACATTGACTCATTTAATTGAAATAAAAAAAATAGAGGATAGATGGAAAAAAAAAATAGAACCAAAAAGAGAACTAAGAACAAAATAATGGGTGTTAACAAAGGGCTACGAGCTGGAAAAAAAAAAAATGTGGGGATGACAGGATGAAGATAAAAAAATAGAGCTACGAACTGAAGAAAAAAAGAAAAAAAAATTAGAGGTAAAAAAATAGATGGAAAAACAAAAAGTAAATAAGAAGATAAAAGCGCCTTAGCTGGTGATGGTGGAGAAAAAATGAAAAGAAATACAAAGAGGTTTGTTCTTCCTTATTGAGAGAGTTTTGTTCCTCCTTTTGAATACAAAGCTTTCAATTATTCTTTAGAGGTTCTTTATTGAGAGAGCTCACAATGATGATGTAAAGTGCAGTGAATCGATAAGAATTGACAGTTAAATAAATTAGGACCACTAAATGTCATTTCTTAAATAAATCTAGACTATTGAATCTTAGTCATTGTTTTTAAATTAGACAAATCTAGACCAGTAAAGATAGTTTGTGTGAGAGATACTTTTAAAAGTTAATCTGAGCCATTATTTTTAAATTAGACAGATCTAGATCATTAATGTCAAAGACATTTTCAAAGTAACCCTTTCATTGCTTGAGATATATATATATATATATATGCCTACATACTTATGTATCAATCACACAAACACCCACGTGAACATAATTTAATTAGGTTAAAGTACTAAATATTAGTAGAAATGTAGAATATTATCTTCCTTCAAGTAATATGCTATATAATTTCTGAAGAAGAAGCTGTGGGGAACATATAGCTGGCTGCACATAATTATTCACTGCACCGTATCTACGATCTCTTTATCTGCACACTAATCTAATGTTTTCCACTTAGTAAGTGCTGCTAAAAAAAAAAAAAAAAATTAGCTTAAAAGAAACAACATGCTGAAATCTTATTATTCCCAGGTGCATTTTAGTAGATCCTCTTTGGGATTTAATATTCATTCTGTTGAACTACCTAACATCCAAGTGCAAATAGATCATAGCTAGCTTTTGCTTCATATATATGTTAGTCAGTGCCCTTTTGACTATGTATAAGTAGTGAGGTCATTGTACATACCAGTGGCGGAGCACATGGTGATCAGGAGGTGACGTGCCCCCTGGATTATTTATTTATTTATTTTTATTTTTTATTTTTACATCTATATAAATAAAATTTTAAATAAAAATAATATTTAGAATAAAATATTAAGGATATTTTTAAATTTATGAAAATAATTATATTTTTATGTATACAAATTATATTTTTATGTATGAAAATTTTGTGAAAAAATCTCAATATATAAATGTAACATCCATTATTATTGATATACAAATATAATTAATTTTACTATATATTTGTAAAAATTATTAGAGTGTTACTTATATTTACATGTAGAGTTCACCTTTCATATGTTGTTTTACTATTGGTTGGTGATATCATACGTCAATAATGACATGATATCATTATTATATGAAATTTTTACTCAAATTTTGTAAAAATTTGTTTATCTTACCATTATATAATTTATTTTACGACTTAAATATATAACCTTTTTATATTGTCTATGATACACTAGTTACATGGAATACTTTCTTTTTTATTTTACTCGAAGTTAATTATAAACTTTTATGTGAAATACTTTTATAATAATTTATTCAAGTTTTTTGTATTTAATATTAATTAAAAAATTATTATTATTTTCTTATTGTTGGTTATGAGAAAAAAAAAATTAAAGTTATAATTAATAAATGTCCACTGGTATGTACATATATTAATATTATACATACAATCTTGTTAAGCCTCTCTCTCTCTAACTCTCATTGTATTGAACTTGTTAAACTTCTCATTACAGATTGATCACTTAATTAGGATACGTTTCCTAACACATTTGAAAACTGGGCAATAATAATTCAGTAATGCTAGGTATCATGAAAAGTCTTTCATGAAAATGATCATAAAAGATTTGTGACCTTTGGATTACACTTAGAATAAAACACCACATACTAATCAAGATAATCTAAGAGTCACAAATCCTTTATGATCATTTTCATAAAATTTTTTTCATGATCCCTAACCTTTCTCATAATAATTAACCTAATCTGGCTTTATATTTGCAGGAATTGTCCTAGAGATCAGAGCAGAGAGATAAAAAGCACCTTATCACTCACGATGTTCTACTGGGCCAAAAATGAGATCCCTGCACCTCACCTTACCTCACCTCACCTCAATTCAAGATAATGTATCAATTTGCAATATGTCATCAACAAAAGCACCATTTGGTTACTCTCTATCTCTCTCTCTCTCTCTCTCTCTCCCCTCCAGTACATATGAGGTATAATTGTGAATCAACGGACATCTATTATTGTGGTAATAATTAAGATAATATGATTGGATTAGTGGGAGATAGATTATCCCCATTTGGAATATTTTATTAGTCAGTGGACACCACGTGTATTTGTTTCTCCCTCTTCTATAAATTGAATTTTGAGTTCTATATAAAGCTGATCAGCCTCTTCTTTTTCATCCGCTATTAATTGACCCTTGCTTGCTATAGCCTATATAGTTAGCATCGACTGTTTCATTTTTCAGCCTCTCCTCATCTCTGATGTTGCTATCCCTATAGCTAATGGATGATTGATTAGGAGGCAAACTGGTTCTCTTGTTTCCTAGTTAGCCTTGCTTTTATCATCTCATCTCACCCAGGGCCTTGCATGTAGGTTTAGAAAGTGGAGTGCAGCCAAGGATGACTTGCCGACTCCATGTTTATAGCTTTTTCCTTCGAATGGGGTTTAGGATTATGGTTGTGGTCCCTCTGGTCTGGTATGGAGATGAAGTTGGCAAGTTGTCTTTGGCTACATGCTTCTTTCTGCTCCACATGCTAGGCTTTCGGTGATTACTAAGTCAGTATTACATGTATACGAGCAACAAGTCACAAGACTCCCAACAGGTTCCTTCGAGAGCATAAAATCTCTCTTTATGAGCCTGTGTTGCACTTCTTCTTATAACATTATTATAATAAAACGGCATATCTCGCTTTTTTTTATCTCTTTGCATTATCTGAAATTGCGATATGTATTGGTGTACAGGAATCTCTGTTTCTCTCTCACACGAACAGTCTTTCTAATTTCTTATTTCAGCTTTGGAGCGATCCTCAACTTCTACTGGACAGAGATATTATTCAAAATACTCACATTTTAATGTGTGTGTATAGTCCTATGAGGACACACAAATCCACCAATAAAAGAAAGAAACTCTCACTTCTTGAGTTGGGGGCTTCCCCACAAATTCTTGAATAAAGGGAGATATGCCAAAGGTTCCAACAAAAAAATCAAAGGATGCCAAACTTGTCCGATCTTCGCAACCTTCGCAATCAGCAATCTCTTCTATTACAATTCGGGTATGCAACAAGCGCTTCATGAACAAGTTGGTGGAATCTAATGAGGAGATGAAACAGCAAGATGAAGATGAGGAAGAGGAGTATAGATTCCTTTTGGCTGAAGCAAAAGAAACCTTGCAAATGGGCCAGAAATTGCAGATTGATTTTGGTGGTAGAGAGGACATCTTCCTGAAGGATTTTATCGAGTTGGAGATGAGCAACAAAGCCAAAATCAGAATGAAAACTTGATAGAGTTAGAGTTAGAGTTAGAGAGGGAAGGAGTTAGTGGGGTGCAAGTAATTAAGTTTTAGAAGGGTTATGGGATGTGATGGAAAGTGGGGGATGGTGTTTTGTCCTGGGTGTGAATTAGTGGTGTGTTTTGGTTTGAAAGGGGGAATAATTTATTAGAGGGTTGATGGGTTGTGTTGGTAAGCAGTGGATGGTGTTTGTCCTGATTGGGAAATAGTTGTTGAATTATCATTGTTTGTGGGGTGTGGTTTGGTGTGAAAGGGGATCTAGGGTTTGGTGTGTTGGAGTAAGTTCTTCTTAACTCTTTTTATTTTTTTATTAATTTTTTTTATTTATTATTTATTTTTTCTTGTTTTATAAAAATTGTGAGGTCGAGAGGTTGGTTAGATGGTTGCGAGCAGCAGTAGTAGGAATAGTTTGTACTTTTTCGAATATCTCTCGGTACTTATCATCTTCTTGTATCTTTAATTTCATGTTTGTAATGAAATTTTCTTTGCTGATCAAAAAAATATATATAATCACTGTTCTTCCTTCCTTTTGGCTGGAACAAGAAGCTTCATACGATTTACATTAATTGTTCATTATTCTTGATTAACCTTCTTCAGTATCAACTCTAGTTTCCCACATAATGAGTGAAGAACAAAATTAATCCGACAGTTATCAATGCAGTAGATATAGATCTGTGATTTTGTTTTGTAGTGTAGCGTAGGGTGTTTCTAATTGTTTTGCATGTGTGCGTGTATCTGTGTGAGTGTTTCTAGTGTGATAGCTAAAGCAGCTCTGCATTTACTTCTTGCCATCACTATTATACAAGACTCATTAACTGTTTTTGTGTTATCTCTTTAACTATACACGTTACATATCCAAAGATGATATATATTTCAAATTTTAGTATATAAATATGATTATCATAACATTATTGTAAGCTCACATACCCGAAAGAAAATCATGGATACACTATCATCTAGAAGAGGGTATGATATTTCTGAAATTTTAGACATATATGCTCGTTACTTAGTGTGTTAATTATATATGAAATCCTATATATATATATATAAAGTAAATAAATTCAAAACATATTATCTTGCAGCTACTTGATTCTATTTTGTGAAAGTATATGTTATCTCATAGCTTGCTTGTCCCATTTTTTTGACTTGGAAAAAAAGAAAAAAAGAAAAAAAAAGAAGAGGAGAAGAGTAGTGGAAAATCCTGTAATCTCACTGGACATATGAATGGACAGAGTAGGGGACTCATGTGGGAAATAAAGGACCATGGTGGTGGTGAGATAGCCCAATAACTTTTTCGTTTTTTGGTTGCCTTGTTTGGACATAGCTCAGTGGCATGCAAGGGCCTGGGATGGTCCAATATGATATTGTGATGGTAACTCTTTTGGTTTTTTGTTTTTTTGGTTTGTTGGAGCAAAGATGGTAACTCAATTTGTACCAAAAAAGAAAAAGTTGGAGTCGTACTTCCTCCTCTAGCAGCTGCTGCTGCACACAGTGAGAGAGAGAGAGAGAGAGAGAGTAATTGTCGAATTACCAAAAGAAGTCCTTTTGTTCTATATTTGTACCCAAAAAAGAAAAAGTCGGAGTCGTACTTGGGCTTGTCCAGGAATTAAACAGGCCTAATATTTGATAGCTGAAAACATGGGGCCTTGTAGAATTAAGTCGACCTGGGCAATTTGATGCCCTACTAGTGCGGAATCTAGTTGGCTGACTATCACCTTATTTGGTAAGACTTATTTTCAGTTTATTTTTATTTTTAATTTAATTTAAGTTATTTTGATGTATTTGGTTCAGTTTAACAATACAGCTTATAACTTTTTGTAAGTCAAAAATTAACTTATTCTTTGAGTGGGAGAGGAGAAGCTTAATTTATAAGTCAAAAATCAGCTTATGTTCACAGCTAAAAGGTATAAGCTGTTAAGTTATAAGCCATAATTGCTTTTCCATAACTCTACCAAACGAGACCTATATACTTTTCTATTTAGGATGTGATGATGGGTTAATATTTGTTAAAGTTAAAAATTTATAATCTCTCTTTTATTATGAAATTCTTAGTTGAATTTTGTTGTGTTGTTTATTTTCCCTCTATTATCGGAGTTGTTAGACTAACCTGAAAATTATTAATGCAGTACATTTAGTTTTGTTAGGTTCTATAGTTATTATTGGACAATAATTCTCCCTATATGTGAAATATTCTTCTATAGCTAAACTTCTTTTTTTTCTTTTGGGATTATATAATTGTTGGATCTAAATATAATTATCTTTACGGATGCAACAAAAATGTTCTCTCTCTCCTATGTAGCGAGGATGTAAAGCTCTAAAATCTTTTATATTTTTAAAATTTCATGTCATAAGTGCAATGATTTGAACTGTTTTAAGGAAATTTTGGCCTCGTTTGATTTGTTTTTCTGAAAAATTTTTGGAAAAAATTCTCTACAAACAAATTTTTAAGAGTAATCAAACTAAACAAATTTTTTCAAAAAAAATCTCAAAATTTTGTTTGGTTATCTACTTTCCAAAATCACTCTCTCTCTCTCTCTCTCTCATACACATCAAATCAATCATTTTTTAAAAATTCTCTCATGAAAACAATTTTTCAAAACCATTTTTGAAAAAAGACAAACCAAACAAGTTTTTGTACTTTTTATCTCAAAAACTATTCTACAAACACAAACCAAACACATCAGTTATCTCTTAAATTTTTAAAAGTAATATATTTTTCACCCTCCAACATTTATTTAAATTTTATTTTGGTTATTTATCTTCTAATTATAATAACTACATTCTCAGATTTCAACTGTTATTTCAATATAATTTTCTCATCACTAGGGTGATAAACGAACCAAACAATTCAAGCTCAACTCGTATACGATTTGTTAAACTCGTTTGAATTTGATTCGTTAAATAAACAAATTAAACTTAAACACATTTTAGAACTCGTTAAGGTCTTCAAATTAAACTTGAACAGTTAATTGTTCGTTTGGCTTGGTTCAATAAACTTAAAATTATATAAAATATCAAAGTACTGGAATTCGATTCCATAAAAACTCGTTTGAGATCAACTCAAAAATTTAACAAATCAAATTTAAATAAATTTTAAAACTCCTTAAAATTATTAAATTAAACTTAAATAATTAACTATTCAACTCATTATAACCCCTATTCCTCACTCGCCATTAAAAAAATAAATAGAATGAGCTCACCATTAAAAAAATAAACCGAATGTGCTCATGTAATGGCCACGTCCACGTTGAGGCCTGCTTTTCCTCTCACACGCTATCTCTTCCGGTCCCTTTGCGTTACTTTCCTTCCATCCAATCCAATCATCCATGTCCCCGGACGCGCCACCTGTACTCTGTTTCGTGACGTTTGGATATGACCATATATATAAGAATAAGAATAATTCTAAAGAAAATACTTGGACTTCCATTTTGAAAAACTCTCATGACCATTGTGATTGATTATGTATGTTTTTGCTTTTTTATTTTTTTTTATATTTTTCCTATTTCCCTTATACGTGTGCGCGTGGAGTCGTAGGAGTGAGATGTTTGTAGAGATCTATATTATTTCTGACTACATACCCACTTTTATTTACCTTAACTTATTATTATGTGGTTATAATTGAATTTATATAACGTGAGATATATATATATATATAAAATAAATTTGAATTACAAAATAATATTTCTAAAGAAATTCAGAATAAATAAAGATGAATTTATAATATTACTCTCTCTCTATACATATATATATATATATATATGATAGAATTCAACACCACTTCCCTCTTTCATTTTTAATTTAATTTCATGTGGTCCAATTAACTATAAATATATATATCTTCAAACGAAATAGAGTCACCATCATTCACTTTCCAAGATCCAACCTTAACTCTCCCTCTCTCTCAAAAGTTTCCCATTACTCTCCAAAATAATAATGAATTTTCTGTGTAAGGCATGAGTTGGTATCATACAAGCCACTCCAGAAATTGTGCCACTGATTATTCATAGGGAGAATTACTTAATGGTTGGTTAAAAAAATAAAAATAAATAAACAAAAATAAAAATTCACAAACATGACAGCCCCACAACGTTTTACTTGCAACCTGCAAATTTTTATAATTTTTTTCCTCCCCTCCAACTGTTTTTCTCTCTCCCCCACCAAGTAGTTCAGTTTCGTCCTCAAATGTTTGCCCAAACAATTATATTACTATTATTACTGAAAAAAAAAAGTGTATGGAAGAGAAACATCAATACCACTTGACTAAAATTTGCAACAGCTGTGTGTGTGAGATATATTTTACACAAGCCTCAGCCGTCAGACTCAAGAACAAGCAAGCATTCTACCCCCAAAGGCTATATATAAACCTTTCATACAAACTCACTCTCTCTCTCTCTCTCTATATATATATACATTCATAAAAATGAAAAAAAGAAAAAAGAAAAGATGCAGCCAAGGAAACAATACAAGCCATTAGCTCTTTCACAAGTATCCTCCCCACTCCCAGTACTTGGCAGGCTTGGATCCAATAAAAATAAATCCAAAAGCCATTCAACTTAAATGGGGGAGGGCCAACACACATGCATTTCACATATATCCTTAATTAGTAATTTGTTTGCTATCTTCTTAAACATATTATACACCAACACAAAGCGAAGCAAATCAAATCTGTACAAGAGGAAATGGCAAGACAATGCCTAGCTCCACTGAAAAAGTCCTCATCCTTCTCAATCATCTTCCTGATGCGACCAAGGTTTTATCCTCAGTGCCTTTAGCTGCATTTGAACCAGTTGCCAATGGAAGAGGAAGAGGAAGAGGAAGAGGTGGAGATACTGAAGGTTCTGCCTCTGAATGAGAAGGCGGGGTTGGTGCTGTTTCTGCTAGGATCTCTTCTAGTGTAGGAGGAACAGGTGTCGGTTGCTCTGGCTTTTGTGTGTAGTTGAAGGAGAGATCTTTGTTGGCAGCAAGAGCAATCAGCTCTTTCTTCTCTAGCCCTTTTGGTGGTCCCAGGCTGCAACAATTCTGCCTGTGCTTTGCCAATGCATCTTTGAACTTCTTGATCTGTGATACCATCCATCATCAGCAATGCTATAGAATGCACTAATAAAATTGCAGGAAACAACCCCCCACCCCCACCCAAAAAAAAAAAAAAAAACCACGGCTCGGACCTTATTGTTTGCAGGTAGATCATTGTGAGGCAGGACATCAACTGGCTAATAACAACTGGTCTTTTTGGAGAAAAAAGAAACATCGAATTTTTACCAACTTAAAGCTCCTTAAATAAGAAAACCTTTATAAAAAAGAGAAGAAGAAGAAGGGGGCAATGCATACCCACAGTTAAATCCAGTTATAACTAGCGCAATGAAACAGGGTTGTGAGGAAAGAAAAATCTTACGTTAGAGGAACAAGGGAGTAGGAAACAAGGATTGTTTCAGTTACCAATTAGTTTCCAACACAAAAAGTCCCCATTCAACATATTTTCTGATACAAAATTCATATGCAAAGACAATGGGCAACCTAGTGCATGGTGCTCCTGCTAAAATAAGGTCTGCGAGGTAGGATAAACACAGTTGTATCCCCATTTCTAAAGAGAATGTTTGCGTGACCTGAATTTGCAATACCAGGCATGATAAGCAGCCCAACAGTACAAAATTTATATTCAAATATGGGTGGAAAATGTATAGCAGCTAAAGAAGAGAGGAAGAGGAGAACTAACTGTGGCATTGGTGCAGCTAAAGCTGCAGAGACGACCGTGAGCACCTCTGTAGAAACGGAAGAAGGGAAGAACATGGACATTAAGGGAGTAGCACATGGATTTGTGTTCCTCGTAGTTCACCTGCAGAAACTGCACCTCTGGGTTCATCTCTGCTAATTGACATATCTGCAGTGCAGAGTCCAACCACATAAATTTACATTCTAATGCTACTACTTGGTATGGGGTTTTAGAGAATGATGAATTTTTTTTTCTTACATTCTTCCTGAAACTCTGTAATATACTCGACTTTTTCTCACACTATGTTTGGATTGAATGCTGTGGAGAGTAAAGAAAAGAAATGGAGAGAGATAGATTTCTCTTACTTGTTTGGATAAGTTAAGTGAAGAAAAATGAGGAGCTTGTTTGTTTGGATATGTTAAGTGAAGAAAAATGAGGAGAAATAAAGAGAACTCAATTTCTCTTATAATCCTTATTTTTAATTTTTTCAAAAGTGAAGAAATTGGGAGAGGAGATAAAAGAAACCAACAAATTTTTATATTTTTATAATATCAATTTTGTCTAGTAAAAATAAAAGAAATAAAATGATTGACATCTCTATCCTCAAGACTTTTATATTATTTTGGTAATACAACAGTTTCTTGAAATCTAATCAAATAAAAAGAAGAGAAATCAAAATCATTTTTTTACTTTTATTTCTTAGTTATCTAAACAAGTTGAGAAAAATCACAATCACAATCACAATCACTTTTTTTATTTTCTTTTTCATTTCTTCTCCAACGTTACAAACATAGTGTCAGAGATTAGAAAATTGCAAATAATAGGTGAGAGGAAGGGGATTATGGGACCTTGGGATGAAGGGCTCTGCAGCCACCGCAGCCAGGGGAAAAGAAATCAACAACGACCAGTTTGTCCCCAGCGTTGAAGAGCGACTCCACAAGGTCTTGGACACCTTTTGCCTCTTTCATGTTGGGTTGAAGCCCTTTCTCCCACCATTTTTGAGTTTTCCCAATAATTCCTGTCTTCATCTGTGCAAATACAAATAATACCAATTTAAATTGCTACTCCAATCACTCCTATCTCGATGCAAGGGAATTTAAATTCTAATCCTATTACCCCCATACCTAACAAGGGAACTTATATTCCAGATCCATGAATTTAAAAGAAAAGAGAAGAAAAGAAAAGAAAAGAAAAACTTTGGAACAATAAGGTTAGGAGAGATTGGAGGAAGTACAGACCTGTGCATTAAGAGAAAAGGAACAAGATTGGATATTCCCTTTCTTAGGGATGCCCTCAAGCTCTTGAACAAGAAATCTACGGCCATGAAAATCGCTGTTGAATGATGATGACGAAGATGAATATGATGATGATGATGATTTAAGGGAAAGAGACCTATGCTGTAGAGACGGGAACCTCATTCCAGAAGAAAAAATGGATGATGATTTAGTCGGACATACAGAAACCCCATGATAATGAGAAAGAGGATGAGGACGATGATGGTGGTGATGCTGATTGTGATGCTGCTGATGAATCATCGAAGAATTCAGCGACAACATATTTGTCTCGTTCATCATCATAACCTCTGCTATCATCGAGATCAGTTTGGTTCTCTTCTTCTTCTTCTTCTTCTTCTATAATCTGCTGGGGAATTTTGATTTTCTTTTACTCGAGAATATTGCGAAGGTTGGCTGCTTTCTCTTTATCATCATGTAGGAGTTGGAGAGAGCGCTTGGTCCAAAAAGATATGTAAAAACTAAAAAAAGGAAAAGACCAAAAAGGTAACGTCCAACCAAAAAAAAAAAAAAAAATTATAAATATATTTTCCATCATTCGTTTAAAATATAAATTATTTTATATAATTTAAAAATTTATAAATATTTCTTGTTAAAAAAAATTATGTAACAGAATTAATTAAAAAAATAAAAAAATTAACTATTCTTTTATAAAATGACAAAATTACTTAAATTATTAATTAAAATAATTTTTTTAAAATTATTAAAAATTATTAATTGACTTGATAATTGATTAATAAAAAAGATTATTTATTATAAAATTAGAAATTTTAATGGGTAAAATATAATTTTTAAAATTACAAACGACAAATCATATTTTAATCAAATTTCAAAAGATATATTTGTAATTTACCTAAAAAATAAAAATCTACTATTATTTTTTAAAAAAAAGTCTATTAATACAAAATTCATCCAAAAAGTAAAATGATATGGCAATAGCATTATTATGAGAAATTCTAACATATATCATATCATTTTTAGTTATGTTATTTTTTCTTTTAATTATGCCATTATTTTTGTTATGACTTATGAGTTTTTTTAGTTATAATTCATGTTGTATTTAGTTATGTTATTTTTTTAGTTATGACTCAGAAAATATAAAATTATATAATTTTTTAATTATAAGGTGCATATGATACATGCTTTTTGAGAAGTGTGTACCAAAATATTTTTCCATTATTATATATTTTGTTTTAAAATAAAAGTTCAACATTGAGACACATTATTATATATATATATAAATTTATATTTTTATAGCATCCTTAATGGGACATCTCAAAATAATGTCATAGTTAAATAAAAAAATTAATTATAATTAAAAAAATGATATAATTAAAAGTATATATGATATAAGAGATGTATTGTAAAGTCTCCTTTTTGTATAGAATCCTTTTTTTTAATGGTTGTAACTTCTATGCCTATTCACCAAATGCCAGTCAAATACAACGAAGTTAAAGTAATATTAAACTTAAGCTAAAATATATATATATATGTTAAACCAGAAAAGTTGTTTCTATTCTTGTTGAAAATAAACAAAATACTGGTTGGCTTGAGGATAAGTTGGTCAAAATAGAATTGTAATTAAAAGACGATTAATGCTTGGACTTTCAAAATGAGTGACTTTCATGACTCTCAATTAATATGAATAAGGCATGTATGTATTTTTTTTTTCTCTCTCTCATAAGTGCGTGGAGGTTTGGGGGGATTGAGTTTTGTGAGGGTCTGTATTAAAATCCTTAAAAGATTATGCTAATTTACGGATAAAAAATAAAAAATAAAAAAAGAATGTGAGATATTTTATATTAATTCTAAAATATTATATATATATATATTTATTTAAAGTAAAAAATTACCTTAATCACAATGAAAATCAATAATAGGCCCTTTGTCACGCGCCAAAATTCAGGCAATTAAATATGAAATTATGACTAAATCTCAATTAATATTCCATCATCCAAATCCTAGGGTGAAACAAAAAAAAAATTAAACGCCAACCAATCATTTACCATAACTTTATAATTAACCAATACCTCCAACATTAAAGTAACAATATAAAGTCAAAATAACTTAAATAATGTACGGTTACAAACCATGCCAAATTATCCCAATATTAAAGTCATAAAAAAAATAATAAATACATAAACTAGTATCAACCCTAAACTCAAGAAAACAAAAGAAGTCCCGTAGATATGCCCAAAATCTATGGTTACTCCACGTCACCACCGTAGCCCCAACTAATCCTGTAAATAAAGCTCGGCTGCGCTCAAACAAAACGCACCTGAGTTGCCAAAAGACAAAACGGGTCAGTATACAGGTATACTAGTATAAGTACAAAATTTAACTCCCACATGTCCACCAGACACAAACAAAAATATATTTAATTCTTGTTATGGGACAAGACAAGTAGTTCTAACCGCACTGAGACGAATAGGTAGTTTCCCGAGATATGGTGGTATTTAGTTTCTTGTCCGTACACAACGAAATATAAATTGATTATAAAATAAACAAAATAGAAATAAAAATATGGTGGGTCAGCCCTATATAAAAAATTAGTAAGACCCACCATCCTGCAAAAAAAATAAAGTTAGGTCTCGTTTGACAAGTGACTTTTTTAGCCAAAAAGTCAAAAAGTTATTAAAAAAGCCAACAAACTATACCAAAAAGTCAAAGATTCCATTTTCTTTCTACTTTTTGTACATCTTTTCATAAAAGCTAAAAAGTCATTCCAAACATACTAATTTTTTTACATCATATTTTAGTTAAAAAGTCAAAAAGTTACTAAAAAAGTATGTTCTCAAACGAGGCCGTAGTATAATTTAGTCATAAGTAACTTGCTGAAGAAGTATAAAAATATACCGTTTCATACTTAAATAATTCGAATTGACCAAAACTCAAACAATAAAAGTTGTACAGAATCAAATTTCTTAAAAGATTTTGCGGACGAATTTAACAGAAACTGAATAGGTTGAGAGAAAAACTTGATATAAAAACCTAGATGGAATTCAATCGAAAAATCTGAAACTGAAAACGAACAAAAACTGCCCTAAGATGATTTTTTTCGGAAAATTTCAAAACGCAAAAAGGGTACAGAATAATGTTTTACTTCAGTTTACGCGAAACTAATAAAAATGAGCTCGTTTCATGTGTTAAAACAGTTTCTAAAATCTGTATTGCTAAAATGAATCAAAATTATAATATCTAAGATCATCCAATTATAAATTCTAATCGATCTTTTTAATGAAAAGTTAAAACATAAAAGTTGTCTAGAATCACGTATACATGCCTCTGCTCAAATTTCATAATTTATGGAGATCGTTTATTATTTTTCAAGATGTACAAATTAATACAATTCACACTATAACAATAAACTCGTAATTAAATTCTGTGTACCTTAACTCCACCACTTCGGCCTCTACTTCCGGCCTACACATATATCCCATGTGTCTCCCGTATACCTAACACCGCTTTGAAGCTAAACTTGCACGGGGATATCGTCCCGAATTTGACTCACACTCCCTAGATGGTTAGCATATACGTACGCGCGTAAATCAAAACACTCGTCTACTCATGAGAACGAGGCAACAATATATATATACAACATCTCACTCATGAGAATAAATATAACAATGCCAGGCTTAAGGCATTCAAATAAATCTCATAATCCTCACTTTTTTTTTATACACTCTTTCTCACCAACACTCAAATAAAACAACAATCCATGGTGTCATGGTGGAGTGTAAGGAATTTATCTATGGGTTCCTAATTTATTTTAATTTCATATATCGTGATTATAACCATAAAATAAATCCATATAAAAATCCTAAACCTGACATACACAACTAATCAAAAATAATTAAAATCAATCAATCAACCAAAAACCCTAAATCTTACATATACAACTAATCAAAATAATTAAAATCAATCAATCATCTAAAAACCCTAAACTTTACATACACAACTAATCCAAAATAATTAAAATCAATCAATCAATTAAAAATCCTAAACCTTATGTATACAACTAATCAAAATAATTAAAATCAATCTATCATCTTTATATAAATACAAAATCAAACTAATATCAAATAAATAAAAATAAATAAATAAAAATAACGAATTAAACATAAATATAAAAAAATAAATTTTATAATCACAATATTTTTTTAAATATTAAAATAATATTTAAAGAACTAATAAAGCCCTCAAAACAAAATCCTAATCCTAATCCTAATCCTAATCCTAATCTTCCTTTTTCTCTACCTCTTCTGCCGTCTCTCTCTTGTACACACACCCAGCCGCACTCTTTTTTTTTTTTTCCTTCTTTGATTACTCTCTCTCTCTCTCTCTCTCTCTCTCTCGGCTGCTCTCTCCTTTTTTTTCGTTTCCTTTTCTTTGAGAGCCTCCAACACTTGTAACCTAATAGACATTTATATAATATTATATAAATACAAATAAAGATAACATATATAAATATAAATATAAGATAAATATATATATAAAAATATAAATATTCAAATTAATTATATTTAATTAAATATCACATTATATTAATTAAATAACACATTAAATTAATTAAATATCATATTAAATTCTTATGTAGTCACGTAATTAATAAATCTAAAAATAAAATAAAGTAATAATAATAAATAATGACTTACAAAAAATTAGGATCTCTACATCCTTACCAAAAGTTAATTTCTAAAATAGTCTTGTGAACTCATCACTCTCTAAAATATGCAATTGCAATTGCAATTGCAAATTTTTTTTTTTTTTTTTATCGTCTTGATAAATAAATATTTTTAGGAATAGAACAATATAATGCTTCACTTCATTCATTTTGATTGTTAATTTGTTATTTTGAAAAAATTATTGAAGGCAGATAGACTTACAGTGTAACCAATTACAAAAAGTTAATTTTTAATTTTACTTCTTTAAATATTAATAAAAAATAAAAATTTTATTATTTAAATCAATCATAAAAAAATACACGTAACAATACCCTGAAACATATATTCAATAATTGGTCGTTATTTTGAAGGCAGCTCCCCACTTTTTTCCTCGCACTCTTTTATTTTCCTCTTGATCACTGACGCGCACACATACGTGGATTCGATGTCGGTTGGAAGCCGATGATGCTTGTATTTTATTTGTTTATTTATTTATTGTTTAACTAAAGAAACCGAATGCTTGTATGGTAGATGGGGGATGCACGTGAACGTAAGCACTTTTCACCACGTGGCACCGTTACTCCTCTATGGCCCTGTTTGTTTCCAGAGATAGAATGGAGGGGATTGATAGTGAGGGGATTAATAGTGAGGGGATTGTTAGTGAGGGGATTATTAGTGAGGGTCGTTTGTTTTCAGAGATAGAATGGAGGGGATTGATAGTGAGGGGATTAATAGTGAGGGGATTGTTAGTGAGGGGATTAATTGTGAGGGGATTGATAGTGAGGGGATTAATAGTGAGGAATTGTTAAATTATTTTTATATAAAATAATAAAACAAATATAAAAATATAAAAATTAAACATTAATATTTAAAAAAAAATCCCAATATATAAAAAATAAAAAAAATAAAAAAATTTCTAATCCCCTCACTATTTTTCTAATACCATCTCTACCTCCTCACTATGAATCCCCTCCCCAAGGGTATTAGTAATACCAAGGTATTAGTAGTACCCTCCCTATCTCTCAAAACAAACACGGTATTAGTAATACCAAGGTATTAGTTAGTCCCAAGGTATTAGTAGTCCCAAGGCTATCTCTCAAAACAAACACCCCATATACTAGTCCCAAGGTATTAGCAATCCCAATACCCTCCGTATAACCCAAAACAAACGGGGCCTATATGTTTGGTTGATAATTTTTTTTATTTTATTTTTTATTTTTTTTTAGATAAAACCCTTGGATATACGCCAGCTGCAGTAGTTGATTCTCGCACCTTCAGACATTTGTAGAACGCCGGACATTTGTAGAACCCCGGATAAGCCATGCATGTATTTTTTTTTTCCAATAATGATAGGGACTACTAATTTTGAAACTCTAAAAAGATCAGTAATGACATGGTACTCAATAAAAAAAGAAAAAAAATATAACACTAAGGCCAAAACATCAAATCATTCATGGTGGGACCTACTGCTACATCATTAGTGGTAGCACTAATTAGTGCTCTTACTCATTTTCCTTTTTTTTTCTCTCTCTTATAAGTGCGTGGA
The DNA here is from genome assembly GCA_036172215.1 of Camellia granthamiana. NCBI lineage: Eukaryota > Viridiplantae > Streptophyta > Magnoliopsida > Ericales > Theaceae > Camellia > Camellia granthamiana. The sequence continues at coordinate 678,462 of CM069912.1, forward strand.
GGTTGGGGGATTAGGTTTTGTGAAGGTCTGTATTAAAATCCTTAAAAGATTATGCTAATTTACGGGTAAAAAGTAAAAATTAAAAAAAGAATGTGAGATATTTTATATTAATTCTAAAATATTATATATATATATATTTAAAGTAAAAAATTACCTTAATCACAATGAAAATCAATAATGGGCCCTTTGTCACGCCTCAAAATTCAGACAATTAAATATTAAATTAGGACTAAACTTCAATCAATATTCCATCATCCAAATCCTAAATTGAAACAAAAAAAAAAAAAAACTAAACGCCAACCAACCATTCACCATAATTTCATAATTAACCAATACCTCCAACATTAAAGTAACAATACAAAGTCAAAATAACTTAAATAATGTACGGTTACAAACCATGCCAAATTATCCCAATACTAAAGTCATAAAAAAAATAATAAATACATAAACTATTATCAACCCTAAAATCAAGAAAACAAAAGAAGTCTCATAGATATGCCCAAAATCTATGGTTATTCCACGTTACCACCGTAGTCCCAACTAATCCTGCAAATGAAGCTCAGTTGCGCTCAAACAGAACGCACTTGAGTTGCCAAGAGACAAAATAGGTCAGTATACAGGTATACTGGTATGAGTACAAAATTTAACTCCCACATGTCCACCAAACACAAACAAAAATACATTTAATTCTTGTTACGGGACAAGACAAGTAGTTCCAACTGCACTGAGACGAATAGATAGTTTCCCAAGACATGGTGGCATTTAGTTTCTTGTCCGTACACAACGAAATATAAATTAATTATAAAATAAACAAAATAGAAATAAAAATATGGTGGGTCAGTCCTGCATAAAAAGTTAGTAAGACCCACCATCCTGCAAAAAAAATAAAGTTTTAGTCATAAGTAACTTGCTGAAGAAGTATAAAAATATACCGTTTCATACTTAAATAATTCGAATTGACCAAAACTCAAATAATGAAAGTTGTACAGAATCAAATTTCCTAAAAGACTTAGCGGACGAATTTAATAGCAACTGAACAGGTTGAGAGAAAAACCTGATATAAAAATCTAGATGGAATTCAATCGAAAAATCTGAAACTGAAAACAAACAAAAACTACCCTAAGATGATTTTTTTCGGAAAATTTCAAAACACGAAAAGTGTGCAGAATAATGTTTTACTTCATTTTCCGCGAAACTAATAAAAATGAGCTCGTTTCATGTGTTAAAACAGTTTCTAAAATCTGCATTGCTAAAATGAATCAAAATTATAATATTTAAGATCATCCAATTATAAATTCTAATCGATCTTTTTAATGAAAAGTTAAAACACAAAAGTTGTCTAGAATAACGTATACATGCCTCTGCTCAAATTTCATAATTTATCGAGATCGTTTACTATTTTTCAAGATGTACAAATTAATACAATTCACACTATAACAATAAACTCGTAATTAAATTCTGTGTACCTTAACTCCACCACTTCGGCCTCTACTTCCGGCCTACACATATATCTCATGTGTCTCCCGTATACCTAACACCGCTCCGAAGCCAAATTTGCATGGTGATATCGTCCCGAATTTGACTCACACTCCCTAGATGGTTAGTATATACGTATGCGCGTAAATCAAAGCACTCGTCTACTTATGATAATGAGACAACAATATATATATACACAACATCTCACTCATGAGAATAAACATAACAATGCCAAGTTTAAGGCATTCAAATAAATCTCATAATCCTCACTTTTTTTTTATACACTCTTTCTCACCAACACTCAAATAAAATAACAATCCATGGAGTCATGATGGAGTGTAAGGAATTTATCTATGGATTCCTAATTTATTTTAATTTCATATATCCATAAGGGTGATTATAACCATAAAATAAATCCATATAAAAATCCTAAACCTGGCATACACAACTAATCAAAATAATTAAAATCAATCAATCATCTAAAAACCCTAAACTTTACATACACAACTAATCCAAAATAATTAAAAGCAATCAATCAATTAAAAACCCTAGGCCTTACTGTTGGATACATATTTTGTATAAGCCAGTTATAGTTCGACACGTGGCAGCGTAAGGGTAATATAGAAAGACTATTCAAGTCTTCGATCCTGATCGTACACGTGGTAGTTAATATTGGTTCTCGTGTGATCTGAGTAGCATTGGATCAGTAAAGAGATGCAATGTAACGTGGCTTCAACGGTTACCCATATTCAAATTCAAATATAAGAGGGAAGCTCAACTGCAAGTGATGGCGTAGTGGAACTACCTATAAGGCAACATGATCAACGATCATGGCGGAGCAGTTCGACGGTTTGAAGTGCAGTTTGAAGGTCATCCTTGACAAGTATAAATAGCAGGGAAACCCCTAGAAAAAACCCCCAGACTCAGATCCAACAAACCAGTCATTTACTTCATATTTTTTTTTCCAGTTTTACATTTCTAGTCTTTACATTTCCTGCACTTTAAATACATGTTCTTTACATTTCTGCACTTTAAATTCCTGCACTGCACTTCATTCATAGGAGTAGTTTCAAGTAGATTGTTGCTGTAAACCTCTACGAGGCTGAGTTTGGATCATTGTAAGTTTTCATTTTAATGAAATACTTCAATTGTTCGTCATTTACCTATTATTTTGCTTAAATTCTCCTAAGTCAAGCCACCAGTAAAAGTCCTCTTCATTGAGGCTAAAAGAACTAAAACACAATCGTCTGATAATTGGTTGGCAATTATAATTTCTGTAAGGACTGATTGATTCTTGCTGGCACGTTCGCATTTACAAAAATACCCTTCGAAAGCCAAAAAGGCAACATATATTTTTGGCACGCCCAGTGGGACTCATTAAAATAGCTAGACGAAAACGACAAGGAGAAAATGAACGCTTGGAAGAAGCCGTAGAAGGAGAGGTAGAAGTATCTAGTCCAGAGGATAATGTGGTAACACATCTTGTGGAAACTCCTATGATATCAGAACCTATGGTCGAACAGACCAGTACTTCTGGACAAAAACCATATGTTCATAATATTAGACGAAACTAAGGAATTGGACCATCCACTGTTCCATCTACTCAGCCAACAAATCCATGGGATGGCCTAGTAGATGCCATGGGACATCAATTAATGAACACAATGGAAATGTGGGCAACATCCTTTTTGGATCGAATGAATAACCACCAACCAACAAACACAAGACACACAGATGAAGTTTTAAATGTCCCTCAGCAAAGATTGGCTAGAGATAAATAGCCTATGCAAGTTAATGGACATTCTAATGATCAAACTAGTAATCAGAATTATGAAAGACCATCACCTCAGTCTTGGTATGAACCCATTTCGAGGCCTATAGCAGGCCAAAATGCCTCAGTACTCAACAATAAAGCCACACAAGTTGGTGGATCTGGTCAAGTACAAGAAACTGGCATAAGAATTGTTACAAATCCCATGTTCGAAGCCATACCTGGCACTAGGGGGTATAATAATCCCTTATTCGAATTTATACCCGGGGGGTTGGAAGGTTTTCCCACAAACGGAAGGGACACAACACCTGTTCTAGCACATTTCGCAGGTCCTTTCGCAGGACAGGCTTAAAGGGGTTACCTACACCTCCAACAGCAACCTGCACCACAGGGACAACCAGTCCTCCCAAATGTACTACCTTATGGACCAAGGGGACCACAGGCACAAGTTTGTCCACCAAACCCTATGTTTGTTCCTCCAGTAGTGGTTCAGCAGGCACAAAATATGGTCCCTAGGGACCAAATTGTTGATATCATTAGGGAGATGTGTGGACCGATGGTTTGGGGGGTCCAGACTCCTGTGTACAGAAAACCATACCCAGAATGGATAGATAGGGTACATGAATACCCAAGGGGGTTCAGAATACCAGATTTTACCATTTTCTATGGGAGTGGAAATCAATCAACAGTAGAGCATATTGCTAGGTTTGCTGCTCAATGCGGTGAATTTACTAATCATGACTATATGAAACTAAGATTATTCCCAAATTCTCTAACTGGGGGAGCATTTGTATGGTACATCAACCTTACACTTGACTCCATTCAAACTTGGCAACAAATGGAAGAGGCATTTCATACCCAATTCTTCCAATCGAAGTCAGAGGTTTCCATGGTAGACTTGGCAAGATTGAGCCAAAGGCCTGAAGAAAAGGCCACTCAGTTTATTGCCAGATTTAAAAGGGCTCGAAATAAATGTAGAGTCATACTGCCAGAGCCAAAATTCGTAAGATTGGCTCAAAATAACTTAGAGTTCAGGCTTCGAAAGAAGTTTGATTCAACTGAATTCAGAGATTTGGTGGAACTAACCTATAAGGTGTCTAGATATGAAGCATTACTAGAGGAGGAACAAGATCGAAATAATGCCTCGTACAAGACATATTATAGAGATCCTAACTATGAGATCGATGCAGCAGAGATTGTGGGCAAAGAACCTGTAATCTGGGAAGCATTAATTCATAAGGATACAACAATTGACCAGCAGTTCAAAAAGAAAGACCTTCACAGGAAGTACTCTTTCGATTTAACAAACGCAGATGACATTTTTGATCATTTGCTTGCGGCCAATTTCCTTAAGTTACCAAAAGGAGTAAAACTGCCATCTCCAGATGAACTTAAGGGAAAAGTATATTGTAAATGGCATAACTCTTGGTCTTACTCGACTAAAAACTGCATTGTTTTTCGAGACAGGATCCAAGAACAAATTCGGAAAGGAAGTTTGAAATTCCCAGCCAAAGCAGAAAAGGCCATGGGAATTGACAGTAATCCGTTTCCAGAAGTTGGAGAAAGCGCAGCTAATGTGGTTGTACCAAACTTCCAGAATCTATCTCTGCAGGAATTGGAAGGGGTCAATGTGCAGATGCACATTGCCAACCAGACAATTACCAAGAAGGACGCTGGAAATCTACCAGCTATTGAGCACGGTTTCTCACGCCAGAGGGGAGACTCTGATGAGGAAGCACTGGATGATGATTCCTTAGAAGCAGCTGTAATGTAGAGGATGTGTCCCAGGTGCAGACTGAGTTATAAATGGTTGAAAGGCCTTCCAATTGATGGGAAGCAATATTACAGGGACGTACAGAGACATCCCAAATCAACCAATGCTTACAACAAAAGGCCGTATCCGGCTAGTGATAGGCAACGGCCATTAGTGGTTGAGCCTGCAGTGGACAGAATGCATGCTAAAGGCAAGAGGCCCTTGTATGAGTCCAGGCCACCTAACTATTACAGAATGGAGAGCAGTCATTCTGAAAGAATGCTAGAGAGGAGTTCAGGATATGGGATCAAAGCAGAGATTGGCCCCCTAGACCAACCTCACGTAGGACAGAAAGTGGCCACCTTCATCGAAGGCCTGAATCAGGCTCGAAACATGAGGTCAGAGCCAAGCACTTACCTTCACAGCCAGCTTCGAAGATGGCTTCGAAGGTAGAAAAAAGCAATTCAACATCTGAGTCAGTAAGTTCGTGGGTATCTGGAGTTCCAGATTGGTTTGTAATGCAAAACAAACCTAGGGAAGTGCCTGCCTAGAAGGATGTTGGAAACCAAGAAAGGATGGTTAAACCTCCTTTGGTGGTTTCGAACAATTGGGTATTGCTTAAACACCCAAAGACAAAGGAACCAGACATGGTCCCAGTCATTTCGAGATCACAAAGGAGAAAGATTCAGCGCAGGTACACTCAATACCAGAAAGATATGAAAGAAAATGGAGAGAGCTCTTCATTGGTCCAGACAGAAGGAAAGAAGACTCCAAAGTCAGACCATACTCCAAAGCCAACTCTACAAAACAAGGTGGGTTGCAACAGAGAACAGTTGGCCAAGGTTCATTCTGAACTAAAAGCCAGAGAGAAGGCTAGCTTAGCAGGATTGGAGAAAGCTCTGATGGAGAGTGGTAGCGAGACAGAAGAAGAAATTGGCATAAGCCAAAAGAAAGAAATGGTGGAGGAAGAAATGTTCGAAGCCTTCATGGCTGAGCAAACATTTTTGGTTGAAAAACCAGTCGGGAAAAACCATTCGAAGGAACCAGTTATCAATGAAGTGTCAGAATGCAGCATGGAGGATGCTTCTGAGGTAACAGATCAAGTTAGCCAAGAGGGGAAACAGGCACAGCCAGCCGTCCAGTTTGGCTCATTTCCTCCAGTATCAGTTAATATGGTACATATACTACCTCATGAGTTTGAAGCCGGGGATGAGAACCAAGATGGTCAAGAAGTTGATCCAATTCCAGTCTCTAGTGAAGATTCACAAATGAATATGGTACAAGATGATTCCGAAATGGCAACCCCAATGGAAACTGAATATGAGAGTGAAGAAGAGGTGAGCATTAACCTCTTATATCCTTTTGAATATCCTTCGAATTCTATGACACAACATGTCAAGCCTTTGTACATCAAGGCTTTCTTCGATGGGATACAATTGAACCGAGTCCTGATAGATAATGGGGCAGCAGTGAACTTACTACCGAAATCTTCTTTGAAGAAACTAGGGAAAAAGAATCCCAGGTTGATCCTAACGAGCACAACCATTGCTGGCTTTGCTGGAGACAAACAGATGGCTCAGGGAATTCTACCCATTAACTTGAGTGTGGGAACCAGGGACTGCATGATAGCATTCTTCGTAATCGACAGTAATGCTAAATATAATGCTTTACTTAGGAGAGATTAGATCCACACTAACAAATGTGTGCCTTCCTCTTTGTATCAGAAAATTATGATGGCCTTAGGTAATGGAGAGACAAAGGAAATTGATGCGGATCCTCAACCTTTCATAGCCTGTGCAGACTTTGCAGAGGCTAAGCTGTATATTGAGGGAGTGACACCACTCAATATACTGAGGAAGCCTGATGGCTCAGCCGAAGTGACGGCTGATGAGGAAGTGACACACCTGAAGCACTTAGTCCAGGAGAGTGCTGATGAAGAGGTTGTCGTTAAAGATGACAATGATGCCTAGTTGTAGGCAAAGAGATGAAGCACAAGAAGCCAAGTCCTTGGCCCTGGTTAAATTCTCAACATTGGATGTAAAAGTAATAGTCCAGAAAGTATAGGAGCAAGAGAGAGAAGCCATGATAATTGGCTACAAACAGAAGCAGCAACAGGTCAGAGTTTTGACCCTTGATAAATACTATGCATTGGACATTGAAACAAAAGTCCAGGAGATACAGGAAGAGGAAGCCTTGTGGACAGATTTTGTCTATGAGGAAGAGGGCAGAGATGTTGAATTAAAGAACCTCGAAGCAGAACAAAGCAAGAAGGTTGCTTCGAAGGTAGAAGAAACCAAGGAAGAAGCTTCAATAAGTTCTCAGACACAAGACCCCTTAGAAGAAGTAAATTTAGGGGAAGGTTCTATACAACAACCCACCTATATAAGTGTTTGTTTGAATGTTCTGGACAGGAACCAGTTGTTGGTTGTTCTAAAAAAATACAAAGATTGCTTCGCATGGTCTTATAATGAACTACCAGGATTGGATAGGTCATTAGTGGAACATAGGCTCCCTATGAAGCCTAACTTCAAGCCATACAAGTAGAAACCAAGAAGAATGAGTCCAGAAGTAATTCAGAAAGTTAAGGAAGAGATTCTTAGACTACTCAAGGCAGGCTTTATTAGGACAGCCAGGTATGTTGAATGGTTATCTAATATTGTGCCTGTAGTTAAGAAAAATGGTAAAATGAGGGTATGCATTGATTTCAGAAACTTAAATCTAGCAACTCCAAAAAATGAGTACCCTATGCCTATAGTGGATCTGTTGGTAAACAGTTCAGCAGGGCATCAAGTTTTATCAATGATGGATGGACACTCTGGTTATAACCAAATCTGCATTGCGGAGGAGGATATCCACAAGACAACATTCAGATGTCCTGGGAATATTGGCACCTTCGAATGGGTTAAAATGCCATTTGGCCTGAAGAATGCTGGGGCGACATATCAGAGGGCTATGAACACTATATTTCATGACCTCATTGGAGGGTATTTAGAGTGTTATATTGATGACATTGTAGTAAAATCCCAGTCCATGGAGGAGCATCTGTTTCATTTAGAAGCAGCTTTTGAAAGAATGAGGAAGTTCAAGTTGAAACTCAATCCTCTTAAATGTGTTTTTGGTGTATCCTCTGGAAACTTCTTGGGTTATGTAGTACACAAGAAAGGAATACAGATTGATAAGAATAAAGCCAAAGCCATCATTGAAGCCAGGCCCCCATCAAGTAAGAAAGAATTACAAAGGCTCCTTGGACAGGTTAACTTTCTTCGAAGGTTCATTTCTAACACTGCAGGGAAAACTAAAGTATTTTCTTCCTTGTTAAGGCTGAAAGATGAAGAGGAATTTGTGTGGATAGCAAAGCATTAAATTGCTTTCGAAGGTATCGAAGCCTACTTAGCCAACCCTCCAGTGCTGATGCCACCAAAGGGTAATAAGCCCCTAAAGTTGTACATAGCTGCAACAGAAGATTCATTGGGAGCTTTCCTGGCCCAAGACAATGAAGAAGGCAAGGAGCAAGCTGTTTATTACCTTAGTAGATTTTTAAATTCTTGTGAATATAAATATTCAGCTGTAGAAAAGCTGTGTCTTACTTTGTATTTTGCTGCAATGAAATTAAGATATTATCTTTTACCTACAATTGTCTTGGTAATTGCAACCACAGATTTGGTTAAGTACATGTTATCTAGACCTATGTTGAGGGGAAGAATTGGCAAGTGGATACTAGCCTTATCAAAATTTCATTTAGAATATGTTCCTCAAAGGGCAGTAAAAGGGCAAGTTCTGGCCAATTTTTTGGCAGACCATCCATCTCAAATAGAGAGTCAAGAGATAATGGAACTTGGTATGGCTAGTGTTGAGCCATGGCAGATGTGGTTCGATGGATCGAAAGCCAATGGCTTAATTGGAATTGGTATTGTGATTAAATCTCCACAAGGGGTAGAAACCACACATGGTTTCAGAGTGGATGAAGCTACCTGTTCCAATAACCAGGCTGAATATGAAGCCTTAATAGTGGGACTAGAAATTCTTATTGGATTACAAGTACATGCAGTTGACATATTTGGAGACTCTCAATTGGTGGTTAACCAAGTGAAAGGAATTTTCAAGTGTCAAAGCATAAGTATTTTGCCATACTATGTTGTTGCATTACATCTGCTTTCTCAGTTTCAAATAGCAAATGTAACTCATGTTCCAAGATTCTTGAACAATAGAGCTAATGATGTGGCTCAGAAAGCTTCGAACTTCAAGGGAAGGGATAATGCCCAAAAGGACATAAGCCAAACAACATATCAGAAACTAATACCACCTCTGAATAAAAGGAATGTGGTCTTGGAAGCCAATCATAATGACTTACAAGAACAGGATTGGAGGCATCCAATAATGCAGTACTTGGCTGGTCCATCTTCGAAGGCCAGCAGGAGAATTAAATTGCAGTTTATGCAATACATGATATATGGTAATGCTCTCTACAAAAGGGGGGGAGATGGTTTGTTGCTGGAATGTTTAGGTCTAAAAGAAGCATTAACAACTATGGCTGAGGTTCATGAAGGCATCTGTGGTGCTTATCAGCCTGGTGTGAAGATGAGATGGCTGCTTCGAAGGCATTCCTATTATTGGCCAACTATCCTTAAAGACTGCATAGAATATGTAAAGGGTTGCCAAGCATGCCAAAAGCATGACACAATAAGGCATGTGCCCATAACTGACCTACATGCAGTAGTGAAGCCTTAGCCATTCAGAGGATGGGCCATGGATATGATGGGAAAAATACACCCACCTTCTTCGAAGCATCATTGTTTCATTCTAGTGGCCACTGGTTACTTCACTAAATGGGTCGAAGCCAAGCCTTACAAGGCTGTAGACCAGACAGAGGTCATTGGGTTCATCAAAGATTTGATCCATAGATTTGGCATCCCACAAACCATAACTGTGGATAATGGGACTGTGTTCGATGGAAAAATGGTGAAGTCTTTTGTGGCAGAGTTTGGAATTAGCCTCGTTAATTCCACACCCTATTATGCACAAGCCAATGGTCAAGCTAAATCATCCAATAAGTCCTTGAAAAAGGGAATACAAAAGGTTGTGGAAGATAATCCTAGGGATTGGCATAACCTGTTGTTGGATGTTTTGTGGGCTTACAGAACTTCCCCAAGGTCAAGCACAGGAGTCACTCCTTATGCCTTAGTATATGGGCATGATGCAGTGTTACCTGTGGAGATTAATGTTAAATCTTTGAGGGTAAGATGCCAAGATCAGTTAGATCCTGAGCAGTACCATCAAAGTATGTGCTTGGAGTTAGAAGGCATAGATGAAGCCAGAATTTTGACATTAAATAGCGTTCTTTTCCAAAGGAAGAAAGCAGCCAAGAATTATAATAAGAAGGTCAAACACATTGGCTTTGATGAAGGTGATTTGGTATGGAAGACAATACTCCCAATAGGAATTAAAAGCCATAAGTTTGGCAAATGGTCACCTAACTGGGAAGGACCATATCAAATTCATAGGGTTCTGCCTTTTGGAACATACCATTTGAGAAATTTGAATGGATATATACATCCTAAAAAGATTAATGGCAGATATTTGAAGCCTTATTTTCCAACCATTTGGGAAACACAAGGAATGAAATAAATATTAAGTACAAGAACATAAGATTACTCAGATGACAGATAAAAATTTATGCTTTCATAAATAATTAAGTACATTTTGCCACAAATTGGCCCAGAAATCATTACAGTGTCTTAATTGTTTTTGTACAATAGATTTCCTATTACTAAGTGATGAAACTAGTTGAATAGCTGCAGCCATTTCTTCCTTTCGATCAGCCAGTCCTTGGTTGGTGATGTGCAATTTGGTATCAGTTCGGGCTAAGGCTTGATTCACTGCAGCCAGCTCCTCTTCAAGTTGAGCTTTCTTCTCCAGCAGCTGGACTCGAAAGTGGGAGGCAGAGGAGTGTTGTTCCTTAAGCTTTGACACTTCAGTATGTACTTGGGAAACAAAACTCTGGTCGCCAGCCAATTTCTCATCTTCAGCCTTGGCAGCTTGACAAATGTTGATGTAAAAGTCGACAGTAGCTGATGCCTGGGATAGATGACTTGAAACATTCATGCCAGACTGCTTAGCAATTTTGCAGCATTGAAGGAACCCGATTCTGATTATAGGCCTTTGTAGAGCCTCGAAGGGGATCCTCGAAAAAGAAATCAACAGTTCCAAGCATGTGTCCAAGTCTATCGAAGGTGCAGAAGGTTTGCTGCTGGAGGAAGAAGAGCTCTCAAAAATTTCCAGCAGTGAGTCAGCCAAAACTAATGGCTCAGCTTCAACATTCAATGTTGGAGAGGTAGAGGGTACGTCGAAGAGACTAGCTAGTCTTCCTTCGAAGATATCAACCTCATCCATAGACATGAGGGGCGCAGAGAGTGTTGTGGTGAAAGGCACAGAGGACTGCATGGGGATAGAAGAAATGGATGGAGCATTTTTGACAGTCTCCATGGTCTTAGCCATCAAAAAAACAAGTAAGGAGGGGCTGGAAGTAGGCAAGGGTGATGAATTATGAGTTGGAGAACTACTAGCACCATCAATTGGGGAATTAGCTTCCTTCAAAGAAGAGGTAGCAGTTGGAATTTCCTTGGAAGGAGAGGGAGGAGCAGGGCTCGAAAGAAAAGTAAATTGAGGGATAGGCTCAGTGGTTATTGCTGCAAAGGGAGAAATTTAAAGTAATGTCAAAGTCTCAATATTAAAGATTCGACAGGAAAAGAATAGAGGCATGAAAGAAATTACTTGTTCCAGAAGCGCTGGCACTAATAGGAGAGCTGCGAAGGAAGTAATGTTCGACAGTCTGTTGCCTTCTTGCCGTTTCCCTTTGTAATGCATCAGCAGCAGCAGCTTTCTCTCTTAGAAATTGTTGCTGCCGCTTCTTCTCAGCCCTCTCGAAGACAATTAGGGCTTTGGAATGTTCTTGTTCTACGGCCTTGGCAGCTGCTTCATGGATGGGATCTTCAACCAAGTCAGTAGTTGAAGCAGTCACTTTCCTTCTCTTTTCTATTGCTTGGGCAATTGTCTCGGAATCTGAGTCTTTAGCGAAATCAGAAGGAGAGACAGTAATCTTTCTTCTCTTTCTTCTCTGAATTCGTATTATCTGCTCCTCAATTTCCTTCTCAACTTCTTCAGTCTGAGATCCGGATTCCCTAAAAATGAGTTCCTCCTCTACTTCCCTAGCGGCTGTCTCCTCTTTAACCAAATCAGTCACTCTTTTCCTTCTTATCAAGGGTGACTCATGCTCTTGATCTGCTTCTTTTTCTTCTTCTTCTGGCACCTCAGTTGTTTCCTTTTCAGGCTCAAGCAGTCTCCTTTTCTTTTGTTGTGGGCCACCTTCACAAAAGAAGAACTAAGAATAGGACTACAACCATTATAGAGAAGGTCAAAGGAAAAGAAACAAAATTATACCTTTCTTCGAAGCAGCCCGAGTGACTCTAAGAGAAGTTGAAGCAGCAGGAGTGGACTGAGTTGTAGCAGGTACTGCGACTGAAACAGTGGAAGAGATGACAATTCCAGCTCCCTTGGGTTTGGGCACATCTAACACCTTTAGTAGATTTTGAGGTGAAATGGCCAAATAGACTTTCATATTGCTCACCCACCAATTTTGGTATCTTTTCAATATGGTACCGTAAGGAGTGAAAGGGGTGTACTCAAAGTTGGCCAAGTCATCTATAAATTTGAAGGTTGCCTCTTCTAGCCTCGACCTTCGAACCTTCAAATCTCTCTTAGTAAGGCTCAGATTGGTGTTGCTGCAGAGAGGTATCGGGACCTCTTGTGTGAAGCCAAACTGTCTAGCAAATTGAGCAGGACAATAAGGCTCAACTATGCATTTATAAGCTCTGGGATTCGTAGTCCCGATAAATAGCTCTCTAGGAATCAAAGGGAAGCCCATATATCCTTGTGAGCAGGCGAGGCACAGAGCCTGTCACTTAGGAAATTATTCAACCAAGTTGGACCAATACTGGTTTCGAAGGGACGGAAATGGTGAATAGGAAGGTCAGCTGGTAGTTGATGGAAGAAAGAGAAATAAAAGGCAAAAGTAGAGGGATAAAGTGAAGCATTGGCCAGTCTTATGCCAGGAGTAAGAGAGTGTAGCCCAGAAAATTTAAGGCATCTGGATTGTAATTCAGTAAAATAGGCGAAAAGCCAAAGCTGAAGGATCCAGAATGGCCCCCCTTGATTAGCATCTAAAGGTTTCTCACAGAAGAGGGAACAAACTCTATATACATGGCCTAGAACATATGGGGCTAAAGCTACCCTTTTCTGCAAAACAAAGGCTTTGGCAAGAGGGGCAAATTCAGGCATGATTCTTTGGAAGGAGGTGCAGAAGAGGAATTTGCAAAGCCAATATAATAAGAAGGAAAAGAATTCCCTATCAGTTACTAGGCCCTCTTTTTTATTCTCAGCTTTAACAAAATCACTGTAAGATGAGTTAAGAGAAGGGAGGGAGAAAGGGACTGTTAAGTCAGGGAAATCTGGTGTAATGGGGGTACCAATAAGGGATAATCCTAGTAGATGGCAAATGTCAAGAACAATAGGGGCCATCATCCCACATCTAAATTGAAAGAAATTAAAGATAGGGTTCCAAAAACATAAGGCAGCAGGAACTAGGAAAGGGTCCTCTGAGATAGTTACCCTAGATAGTCGGAGAGCATCGAGAAGGCAGAGCTCTTGAAGGTTCAGTGTCCTAGCAGGGACAACCTGGTCATACCATTCTTGCCACTCCGGTCTCATCGTGGGCTAGCATCGGTGAGGGCGATTGATTCTCCAGTTCCTCCAGTCGAGAGCACCTTCATAAAGGAGACATTAGTTCTCCAGACGCGGATATAGGGCTGGGATCTCAGTAAGGATCTCCTTGAATATGGGCCCGAGCACGTAGTCTTGCTGCACATGGCGATGAGGGACAAAGATACGCCTATCGATAGCGCTTTTTTCCCCAGCCTTGTACTTCTCACATTCTACATCAATGAGCCTTTTCAAGGCCACAGATGAGCTCACACGCTCTATGACTGGCACTTTTGGTGAAAAAGAAGCCATTGATAGTACGCTTTTTCAGAAAGTGAAGAAGGGAGTAGAAAGAAGTGAAAGACTGATGAGGGTTTATACGTTAAGAACGTAAGTGATTCCAGAAAGCGAAACAAACGGGTTTTAAAAGCTTTTGTGTCCAGAAAATATATCCCATAAGTCGTTAAGTACTAAAAGTACGAATACGAGGAGTCTCTTCCAATATTGATAGTTTTTGGAGGGAAGAGCACATTCCGAATGTTGATGCCAGCTTCGAAGCAAAATATTTGGCTTCGAAACCAGATTTTGGCGCCAAAAATCAAACAATAACGGCTTCGAAATACAGAAGTCGGCTTCGAAGCATACTACATGCTTAAAAATGTAAGAATACTCAAGGATTGGTTTACTTTGGGGAGATCAAAGACCTGTAGTAGGTTTCTTAACAAAAGTAATACCCTTGAGGCAAAGTTTGAGGACCCTTAAGGAAGTAAGTAGTTGTTCGAAACATCTAAACCAGTAGTTGGTTTGTATTTATACGGAGAATTGTTTGTTCGGTTAAAACAGTGTGCCCCAAGGGCAGTTTCCATATTGTTGTAAGTATGGACTGTTGCAAAACTAGTCAGTACTAACCATGACTATATTTTGGTTATGATTAAAACAGGCTTTGAGGGAAAAAATTGTTAAATTCGAAGCACCAATTCTAAACAAAAATCAACAAGAGTTGGTAACCATAGTCCATGAATTGGAAAATTCATCTCAGCATCCTTATTGGAATTGATTGGATCTATATTCGAAGGATAAGATTGTTAAATTCGAAGAACTGATTCTAAATGAAGATCAGCAAAATTGTCAATTTTATTCCAAAAGTTGGAAGAATTCGTGTTGATTTTAGTGTTTCAACAATTGTGTCCAGTTTCGAAGAATGAGTTTGTTCAGAAAGAAGTTCTAAAATTGTTTTTGAAGAGGAAGGGAGGCAAAATGAAATAATGCCAAAACAGTCTTAGTTGTATTAAAGAAAAAGCAACTACATCGAATGACCCTCTTTGGGTACAGGTTCAAGCTCATAGAAATAATGAATGGAATAAATAACAAGATCATGAAATGTTGTCCAACTATGGTCGATGAATTTCTTTTCTTTCTTCATTCTATTTTCCATTTCTTCCAGGATTGGCTGCTGAAGTTGATGTGCTCTCACTTGATAAAAGAGCTCTTCAGCTTTTATTTCGAATGCTGCTTCTTTCAATCCTCGCTCCAGTTCGCCCATCTCCATGTCATCCTCATATGCAGAGTCTTTATTCTGGAAGTCATCGAATTTCTCGATGAGTTTCTCTGCTTCATACTGGGTATGAACTTGAAGGGACGAGAGTTGGTCCAAAGAGTGAGCAGTTGCCATGGCAGTTCGATGCCAGTGAAGGAGTAATGGGAGTTGGTCCAGAAACAAGTGGAGTTCTATTTGAGCAATGGGATTAAGGACCTGACCCCGAGTTAGAATATCACAAGCCCATCGAAAGTTCTTGAGAGGAACATCGTCCTCCAGAACGTCGAAAGGCAAGTGAGAGAAGGCTGCAAACAAAAACTGGGCTTGTTTTCACTCAGCTGGAGTAGGGGAAGATGGAGGCGTGTAAGGAAGAAAGACCTTATTCGCAGAAAGGGCGAGCCCCAGTCTCTCTGGCCAAGAGGGAGTTGGTGGAGGAGAAGGTGTAGATACTTCTAATCTAGGAGATGCAGAAGAAGATGTAGATGCTTCCATTTCAGGAGATGGCGCGAAAGCAGAAGGAACAAAGGTATTAATGTAATCAAGCCAATCGGAAGAGCAGAGTTTTGCTCTCCTGGCTAAAGATGATGGATTGTGCCCTTGGGCCTCTTCTAGGCATCAGGTGGCAGACACTATTCTTGTAGGCATGGAGGAGGTGTACCATGCTACAAGTAAATTGTCCTCCAAATTGTGTCGGAGGTTGATCGGCACATAAGGGTAAACTACCGAGCTTCGAGCATCAGAAGGGAAATCTAAAGGGTCAATGAACTCAACGAAATGATGGTTAATTCGCTCCCTTAAGACACGAGCCTCAGATCCCAACCAGCCAGAAATCCCAGAACCCTCGAAGGTAGAATGAGCCACAGCTCTATCCCATGCAGACTGTGAAGAAGAATCTCCTATGTCCATATTTGCAAATTTTTGAATTAAAGGATTGAGGGCAATATGTTCGTAGTCCAAAGATCGATAATTTGCGAAGACCTCCATGACTTAAATACAGGAAGTTGATTAAAGGTGGCTAATTAATGTATGGAATTTCCTTCAAGGAGAAACGGCATCATCAGATGACTTTTCATGTACTTTATCAATAGAGAAGAAGTTTGACTCAGCCATGAAGGAGATATCAGTCCGCTCGATTACTAAGGTGGTGGGGATATTCCAAAGGTTGGAAATAAAATTAATGCAAGTAATCATCAATGGGTGACGGTTGTGTTTCTAAATGCACAAAGCCCATGCACGATTATGATCCACTAATATCACCAAGTATTGGGTATATTAGTGAGGGGGGTAATGTTGGCTACATATTTTGTATAAGCCAGTTATAGTTCGACACGTAGCAGCGTAAGGGTAATATAGGAAGACTATTCAAGTCTTCGATCCTGATCGTACACGTGGCAGTTAATATTGGTTCTTGTGTGATCTGAGTAGCATTGGATCAGTAAAGAGATGCAATGTGACGTGACTTCAACGGTTACCCATATTCAAATTCAAATATAAGAGGGAAGCTCAACTGCAAGTGATGGCGTAATGGAACTACCTATAAGGCAACATGATCAACGATCATGGAGGAGCAGTTCGACAGTTTGAAGTGCAGTTCGAAGGTCATCCTTGACAAGTATAAATAGTAGGGAAACCCCCAGAAAAAGCTCCCAGACTCAGATCCAACAAACTAGTCATTTATTTCATATTTTCTTTTCCAGTTTTACATTTCCAATCTTTACATTTCCTGCACTTTAAATACCTGTTCTTTACATTCCTGCACTTTAAATTCCTGCACTGCACTTCATTCATAGGAGTAGTTTCAAGTAGATTGTTGCTGTAAACCTCTACAAGGCTGAGTTTGGATCATTGTAAGTTTTCATTTTAATGAAATACTTCAATTGTTCGTCATTTACCTGTTATTTTGGTTAAATTCTCCTAAGTCAAACCACCAGTAAAAATCCTCTTCATTGAGGCTGAAAGAACTAAACACAATCGTCTGATAATTGGTTGGCAATTATAATTTCTGTAAGGACTGATTGATCCTTACTGGCACGCTCGCATTTACAAAAATACCCTTCGAAAGCCAAAAAGCCAACACTTACGTATACAACTAATCAAAATAATTAAAATCAATCTATCATCTTTATATAAATACAAAATCAAACTAACATCAAATAAATAAAAATAACGAATTAAACATAAATAAAGAGAAGTAAATTTTATAATCACAATATTTTTTTAAAGATCAAAATAATATTTAAAGAATTAATAGAATCACCAAAACAAAACCCTAATCCTAATTTTCTTTTTTCTCTACCTCTTCTGCCGTCTCTCTCTTGTACGCACACCCAGCCGCACTCTTTTTTTTTTCCTACTTTGATTACTCTCTCTCTCTCTCTCTCCCTTTTTTTGTTTTCTTTTCTTTGAGAGCCTCCAACACTTGTAACCTAATAGACATTTATATAATATTATACTAATATATGGTCAGTGCTATGCATGAATTGTGTTTATAATTATCTTTATATGTAAATTGTGATTTTTAAATATTTTTTTTTTTAAATGTCTTCTTTTTTTTATATTATATTAAAGTTTAATATTTTAATAATAATTATATGTGTTGGACTTTTTAAGGAATTAAATGTCTTTTTTTATTATATTATATTAAAATTTAATATTTTGATAATAATCATATGGTTTGGACTTTTCAAGAATTTTTTTTATGCTTGTTCTTAATGCATTAAAATGTTATTATGAGGGATAATAATCATATGTGTTGGAATTTTTCAAGGAATTCATATGTGTTGGATTTCAAAGATTTTTTTTATGCTTATTCTTAATGCATTGAAGTGTTATTATAAGGGATAATAATCATATGTGTTGGGACTTTTCAAGGAATTCATATGTGTTGGATTTCAAAAAAATTTTTTTATACTTGTTCTTAATGCATTAAAATGTTATTATGAGGGTAAGACTTGAGAGTTGAGAGAAATTAATAAATGTTAAGATTTTTTTTTTTTTAAAATCAAAAAATCAGGAAATTTAGATTGGGAGATTGGAACTCCCACAAGGCTTGAGGTTAAAAACCCCTTTTTACTTAATATATAGTATAAATAAATACAAATAAAGATAACATATATAAATATAAATATAAGATCAATATATATATATATATATAAATATAAATAACATATATAAATATAAATATAAGATCAATATATATATAAATATAAATATTTAAATTAATTATATTTAATTAAATATCAGATTATATTAATTAAATATCATATTAAATTCTTATGTAGTCACGTAATTAATAAAGCTAAAAATAAAATAAAGTAATAATAATAAATAATGACTTACGAAAAATCAGAGTTTCTACACCTTTACCAAAAGTTAATTTCTAAAGTAGTCTTGTAAACTCATCACTCTCTAAAATATGCAATTGTAATTGTAATTGCAATTGCAATTTTTTTTTTTTTTTGATCGTCTTAATAAATAAATATTTTTAGGAATAGAACAATATAATGATTCACTTTATTCATTTTGATTGTTAATTTGTTATTTTGAAAAAAATTATTGAATGCAGATAGAATTACAGTGTAACCAATTACAAAAACTTAATTTTTAATTTTACTTCTTTAAATATTAATTAAAAAATAAAAATTTTATTATTTAAATCAATCATAAAAAAATACACGTAAGAACACCCTGAAACATATATTCAATAATTGGTCTTTATTTTGAAGACAGCTCCCTCACTTTTTTCCTCGCACTCTTTTATTTTCCTCTTGATCACTGACGCACACACATACGTGGATTCACACACATACGTGGATTCGATGTCGGTTGGAAGCCGATGATGCTTGTATTTTATTTGTTTATTTATTTATTTTTTAACTAAAGAAACCGAATGCTTGTATGGTAGATGGGGGATGCACGTGAACGTAAGCACTTTTCACCACGTGGCACCGTTATTCCCTATATGTTTGGTTGATAATTTATTTTTATTTTATTTTTTATTTTTTTTGGATAAAACCCTTGGATATACGCCAGCTGTAGTAGTTGATTCTCGCACCTTCAGACATTTGTAAAACGCGGGATAAGGAAGTGTTATTACTAGGAGATGGTTAAAAATTAATTTTTAATTTTTAATTTATTTGAAGATATATTATTTTTTATATTTTTATATGTTTTTGTAAAAAAATTAAAAAATCACCTTTTAACAATTTAGAGTGTTTGGGGTTGTATTTTTTTATATTTTTTTGAGTTATATTATCTTTTTATTTTTATTTTTATTTTTATTTTTTATAAAAAATTAAAAAATATATTTTATTTAGATCATCTTAAACAATTCTTAAAGTTCCGATTTTGGGGAGATCTGTCTCAATTTTATGTTGTAGTAGTAGGTGATTTATTTTTAAAATAAAAAATTAATTTTGAATATTAATACTTTATGTGTAAAAAATTTTAATAATTGAAAGTTAAAAACAAACAGATTTGTTAATAATTGATGAAAATCATTGTCACTATGTGTGATCTTATGTAAAATAGGCTCAAAAACATAATTTCTTTTCAATTTTAAAAAAAAAAATGTATTATCAATTTGAAATCAAATTATCATTTGTGTTAATCAAATTTATCAAAAATTATGAATTCTACTTGTATCAAAATATTTTTTTTCTAGAAAATAAATAAAAAGAGTGGAAAATTTTATAATATACTAGCGGGTGGCACATACAATGTGTATACTGTAACAATCCGAAAATTTAAATTATCTCTTAAATTTTATACTAGTAGTATGGTTATATGTGATGATGATGATGATAATAATAATAATAATAATAATAATAGGTGTGGTAATAAAATAAATAAATAATTTTCTGTTGGTATACGATAGAGTGTAATTTAATTAGAGATTAATTTATTTATATAAGTATATTAAAAAATTAGATCAAAGATTCGCGCCTGGCAACGTATTGGCCGAATGAAGCTTTTACCTCCCTATAAAGGGGGGAGTTGATCAACTCAGGGGAAAGAAAGGAAAAGAAAGAAAGAAAAGAAGGAGAAGGGAAAGAAAGGAAGAAGGAGAAGGGAAAGAAAGGAAGAAAAAGAAGGAAAAAATAATGGAAGTTGAGAGGATCTTTGTAATGAAAAAAATGAGTGAGGTATTAAAGTTAAGGTGAGTTATGTTATACCTTGAATCACCATAATATATTTTACGTATGTTTTGACTTACCATATTTATTTTATATAAGTTATATTTTATTAGTTATATTAATATAAGTTACGTTTTATAAATATTTTAGTTACGTGGATTAATTTCTGAACTCTATTTGTTAAAATAAAACCCATGGATATGTTTGTTTATATTTTAAAGAATATTTGACAATGACCTTATAAACAATTATGTTTTGTAAGTACCACACGGGAATCCCACGCCTTGGGAGACTTAAATAACCATTAGCCTCTGTTTGGTCACTTTATGACCCTCTATTGTCATGGATCCATTGACTTCTGTTCTGTGCGGAGATAAGTGCTATACTATTGTGGGAGCCACCTGTATAATCCGTACGAGCCACCTCTTAAATTCGTATCTCTGTTCTGACTATCATTCTTGTGACCTCTGTTTTGTTCTGTTTGGTACTATGGTTATGGTTATTTATTTACATAATTTCAGTTTTGCTACTTAAATGATTATTTGTTCAGACTAAGTTATCTTAAATATTTTAGTTACATAACTATCCATGGTTATTTTGTGTCCCTTATACTCTTGGCATAATGTTTCTCACTCTGCCATGTGCTTATAGTTGTTTACCAATTTTCAGGAAACAATGAAATTCAGAAATAGTTTTTGGAAAGTCTTAGATGTGGGGCTGCCGAATAGAACACACACAATATTTTCATGATATTTTTTATATATAAATATCGGTCTTTTTGGTCAATAAATTTTGTAATAAAAATAGAAATTCCGATGATTATTTTGGTACCCTCACTTGAATATTATTTCCGCATGCGTTTATTAATTTGTTCAAGAATTGGCCGGAGGTAATCTCAGTTACTGGCCATCACGATGGTTAACCCTTGGGTACGGGGAGCGGGTCGTGACAAGTGGTATCAGAGCAATGGTTTTTTTTTAAGAAAAAAAAAAAATATCAATGGAGCATAGGACACACGCACATTTAAGGATAGCGGGTAAGTAGTACCTAAATATTATATTTTATTAGTCGATTTAATTATATTATAATTTTATATGATTATATATATATATATATATATATTTTTGTGCATAATTTGTGAAGGATAATATATATATAATTTATACTTGTTATAGTAAAAGAAAGAAAACAAACAGAAGGTGTCGGGCTCAAGCACCTACCAAAATTATAATATAATTAAATACATGGAATTTCCAGTTCAGTATTAAAAAAAAAAATTCATTTCGATTTTTTTTTTTAAAAAGTGGGTTCAAATTGTAAAGATACTAATTTTGAAACTATTTTTCATCAATGAAAAGTTCACGGATAAAAGAAATGGAAGCTCATCTCAAATTCCTTCAACTCTTGCATGTAATTCTATCATTTCATTTCCAGTCGTTTGTTTAATTGTGTTCTTATTTTATTTTATTTTATTACAAAACTAATGAAAAGTTTTTAAAGTCAGCGATTGTTTCTCATTTTGGCCCAAAACATTTTTGACAACTAGACAGTGAGTTGTTTTTGATAAAGTTTTTTTTTTTTAGGTAATATTTTTTTTAATCATCTAATATATATTTATCAGAGTGCGCAGCGGATAATTTACACATGTGACAAATTTCGAGGACGAAATTTTTAAAAGGAAAGAAGATTATAACAACTCGAAAATTTAAGTTGTCCCTAAATTTTATACTAGTAGTATGTTTATATGTGATAATATATTATTAAAAAAATAAAAAATAAAAAATAAAAAAATAATAATAATAATAATGGGTGTGGTAATAAAATAAATAATTAATTTTCTGTTGGTATACGATAGAGTGTAATTTAATTAGAGATTAATTTATTTATATAGTTATATTAGAAAACTAGACCAAAGTGTAATTATCTTAAATATTTATTAAAGATAAATATAAATCTAATTGAATCTGTGAGAAGATTCGCGCCTGGCTACATGTTGGCCGAATGAAGCTTTTTCCTCCCTATTATAGGGAGGAGTTGATCAACTCGGGAAACAAAGGAAAAGAAAGAAAGAAAGGAAGGAAAAGGGGAAAAAGAGAGGAAGGGGAAGGGAAAGAAAAGAAGAAAATAAAGAAAAAGATAATGGAAGTCGAGAAGATCTTTAGTGAAAAGAAAGAGTGAGGTATTAAAGTTAAGGTGAGTTATATTATACCTTGAGTCACCATAATATATTTTATGTATGTTTTGACTTACCATATTTATTTTATACAAGTTATATTTTATCAGTTATATTAATATAAGTTATGTTTTATAAATATTTCAATTACGTGGATTAATTTCTGAACTCTATTTGTTAAAATAAAACTCATGGATATATTTGTTTATATTTTAAAGAATATTTGACAATGACCTTATAAACAATTATGCTTTGTAAGTACCACCACGGGAGTCCCACGCCTTGGGGGACTTAAATAACCATTAGCCTCTGTTTGGTCACTTTATGGCCCTCTACTGTCATGGATCCATTAACCTCTGTTCTGTGCGGGGATAAGTGCTGCACTATTGTGGGAGCCACCTCTTGAATCCGTATCTCTGTTCTGACTATCATTCCTATGACCTATGTTCTATTCTGTTTGGTACCGTGGTTATGGTTATTTATTTACATAATCTCAATTTTGCTACTTAAATAATTATTTGTTCAGACTAAATTATCTTAAATATTTTAGTTACATAACTATCCATGGTTATTTTGTATCCCTTATACTCTTGATATAATATTTCTCACTCTGCCATGTGCTTATAGTTGTTTACCAATTTTCAGGAAACAATGCAATTCAGAAATAGCTTTTGGAAAGTCTTAGATGCGGGGCTGCGGAATAGACACACACAACATTTTTATGATATTTTTTATATGTAAATATCGGCTTTTTTGGTCAATAAATTTTGTAATAAAAATAAAAACTCCGATGATTATTTTGGTACCCTCACTTGAATATTATTTCCGCTTGCGTTTATTAATTTGTTCAAGAATTGGCCGGAGGTAACCCCAGTTACTGGCCATCACGATACTTAACTCTTGGGTACGGGAAGCAAGTCGTGACATGTACACTTCAAACAACTAATAACAAAAATAAATAATAAATAATTTAATATCATAATATGTATGTTGCTGAAGTAATAAATATGTTCTTAATGAAATTTAAGGTCTTAGTTCAAAACTTGCTTACGTTGTGTATAATATATATATTTTTTATTTTAGCATATATAAAGTTGTCACATGGCATGAGGAGAAGAATATTTCACTAAACCAATTTAGGCCTCTACTTAATAATAATATACATAGATAATAGTATAGATAGATATAGATATATTAGAACTTGGTTATAACTTATAAATATATTATTTTGTTGGGTAAATTACACTAACAGTCCCTATAGTGTAGGCATTGTGTCACTTTAGTCATTGACTTTTCAATTGTGACATATTTGACTATGAATTTTGAATATTGTTCCAAATAAGGACAATTAACATACCATTGCTTAATTTCAAGGGTAAAATCGTCAATTTGATAAAATATAGACTAATTTGACAAAAATAAATGTCAAAAAAATATTTTAAAATTTTTAAAAATTATTTCTACCTACCAAAAATAAAATTATGTAAGATTGATAAAAATTACATAATCATCATCCAAATACATAATAAAAATTAATTTGGTAAAAAAAAGAAATAAATGTCTAAAAGATTTATCAATTTTATATAATTTTATCTTTAGTAGGTAGAAATAATTTTTAAAAATTTAAAAATAATTTTTTAACAGTTATTTTTGTCAAATTAATTTATATTTTATCAAATTGATGATTTTGCCCTTTGAAAAATTCAATAGTATATTCAATTGTCCTTAATTGGAACAAGATTCAAAATTCAGGGTCAAATGGGTCACAATTGAAAAGTCAGAGAGTAAAATAACACAAGTCCTAAACTATAGGGACCGTTAGCGTAATTCACCCTATTTTGTTTATTAATCGAAAATGTCTTTATTAATTTCTTTTGTTTTTAGTTATTTATAAAGTAGAAAATTGGATTTTTAATTATACTTCAAGTAGTGTTTGATTATGATCTATTATAATATTTTTATATGAAACATTTAAGTATTTTATTACACGAAAAAGTGCTTAAGGTAGGTTGACTCAAAAGTAGGATTTATATTTATATTAGTAAGATCGTGAGAGTTATTCACATTGATACATAAAAAATTATAAATTCAAATCATAAATAGTATCCTCAAAAGGAATTAGGTACAAAATCTCTATAACCTTAATGATTTCAGTTCTCATAGGGATTCTGATTCGTTATGTGACACATCATAATAATTATAAAATTTTTATTCTAGCCAAATTATTTTTGTATATCTTTTTTGGTAGAGGTCATGAAGGTGGGTTATCAGTAATACTATAAATTTAAAATTTTTGTTTAAAAATTATTTAAGAAACATCAATAGGTGCCTTAAATATACATAATCTTTTTCGATGAATTATTATTCTTTAATAATACTCCACACTATTTATCATTTGATATTTGTTGATTTATCTTCTAAAAACTTAACAAAAAAAAGTATTGAGTTCTATTATTTTAATCAATCAATATCAAATTAGACGCTACACGTATATATAAGTCTCCTTAATTTGACTAACCAAATGGCCGTTGATAGAGTCGAGTGGAGAAAAATAATTCATGTAGCCGACTCCATCTGATGAAACTTTAGGCTTGGTTTGGTTTGGAATTATCGTAGCCTTATCGTTCTACAAAAGTGTTACTTGAATACTTACATATAATCAATTCAGTTAAATTATTTGTTTATTTTGAAAATCTTAATTCTATTGTGCTATAAAAGTATAATTATCATATAATGATTTTATATGATATATATTAAATTATAAGATAGCAAAATAAATATTCATTTTAATATTAAAAATAATAGTTAAATTAGAAAAAGAATTAATAATATAAAACTAAAAGTGATTCTAATTATTTAATTTTTATATTTATTTAGAAAATAAAAATATGTAGAGTATTGATTTTTTTTTTCTTTAATATATATTTTTTGAATTATTCATACATATTGTATATAGGTATGTAACATTTAAATTAAATATAAATGTTTTGTAATAAATAATTTCATGTTAAATAAAAAATTAAATATAAATTAATATTAAGATATCAATAAGATAGACAAAAAATAAAAAGTATAAAAAAAATTAATTTGATTCGTGCAATGTACATAACTAAACACATTCTGTCTTATTTATTTATTACTTATTTGTATATCGAGATAATTTCTTTTTCAAATATCATAATAATTAAATTAAAATATCAACTATATAAAAGAAATCTGACAACGACAAAACTAAATAAGTGATGAAAAATATATGGAAAACAAGTATTTCTCAAATAAAATCTATATAAAATTGATTATTATAATTGAAATTTAGTTTGTGTAGAACTTTATATGTAAATGAAAAGTGCATGCTGATGTGGCTTTTTTAGAAGAAAAAAAAAAAAACTTTAAAATTGCCATCTAAATAAAAGAAAAACACTACTTATATGTGTGTGTATATATATATGATTTGGTTTATCAATATTAAATGGAATGAAATGTAATTGTTAGAATAATTCTTATGCGTACAATTGTAACATGCAATAATTGCATTACATATATTACCAAATTATATTTATAAAAGAAAAGTTGGATATAACGTAAATTGTTCGGGTTAAACCAAACCAAACCAAACCATATAATGAGAACCAAAAATACTTACAGAGAATTAAAAAACTTACAAATAGATTGTAAAAATCTAGAAACGAAAAACAACTTGATTGAGGCTTGTGTTGGACACAATTTCTTTAAGACAAACTCGTCCCTCGCTACGGTGCTCACAAGTTTTTATTGGACGTTCGTCTCCCAAGATACAACGATCGAACCTTGCAAAAGCAACACTACCATGACAAGTCTGGCGAACACTACAACAAAAAAGGTCTATGGTGACGAAAACGCATGATGAAAAAATATTTCGTCTCCAAATATACATGTTTTAGTGATGAAAATAAAATTTCGTCTCCAATTGTACTATTTTTAGAGACGAAAACAAAATTTTGTCACAACTTGCTTAAAATAAATAAAATAATAGGTGACGAAATTTTTTTTCATCTCTAAATTTTATTTTTCGTCATAAAACAAATTCCCGCCCTTGGAAATTTTGGTGGAAAATTTGGGCGTTATATTAGAGACGAAAAGTTTCGTCACCATTGTAAAAATTTTCAGAGACAAATATAATTTTGTCACCTATAATTTAAGGGGACAAAATGACGCCGTTTTGTCTTCCCAAATCACTCTTCTCTCTCGCACTCTTTCTCTCACTCTCTCACCCAGTCTCATATCTCTCTCTCTGGTCTAAGCTTGTGAAACCCTTTTACCAATCTCTTCCTTGCCCTTTCACATGCACACAAGCACTGCCAGAAACCCTCTCTCTCCGTTCGAATCGCACCACCAAAAGCCCTCTCTCTCCGTTCGAATCGTACCACCGAAAGCCCTCTTCTCCATTCGTTTTGCTTCACTGATGCGGCACCATCAGCACCCTCTGGCCTTTCCTCCCCCACCCCCACTAGCTTCGACTGAATCAACACCACAACTCTCTCTTGCCAATCCAACCAAAATCTCTCTGATCTCTCCATTGATATGTTTCAGGTAATTCAATCTTCTTCTTCACCCCTTAATTTCTTAATTTCTTAATTTCTTCGTTTTTTTCCACCTGAATCAGATCAATCTCTCTCTAGAAGATAGGCTATTTGAATGTCTGCCTGTGTATTTTGATTGTTTGGTTCAATTCCATAGAACAAAAAGGTAGGTATTTATGTATGAGTAACCTGATATACATATATATATATATATATACGTATGTATGTATTGTGGGAAATATGCATGCATATATTTCTGTATATGCGAGTAATCATTGGTGGAGCTGTATAACCCTACTCAAAATTGGGATTTTTTTTTTCTTTAGATATGTATATTTATGCAAAAGTTTAGGAGTTTTAGAAATGTAAGACAGTGGAATAATTAGAAAAATTAAAATTGGGGTTTTTTGTTTGTTTGTTTGTGATTGAATCTTGGATTTGGGGAGTGATTTGTGGAGGGAAAAGGAAAGTGATTGGAAAAATGAATGAAAGATAAGATTAAAATAAAATGAGCCAACTGTATGAACAGTGTCTAAAATTAAAAATGAAAATTGGGAGCTTTGTTGTGTTGTTGTTGTTGGTGTTCCCCCCCCCTCCCCCTTAATTATTACATAAACTATCATAATAGTTTGATTTTTAAATTTGACTTTGATAAAAGCAAAACCCCAATTGTAGTTGTCTGGTTATGTGATGTATATGAGGCAACTAACAGATTTAATTATTGTTCTTTTTTTTTCTTTTTTTTCTTTTTTTTTTTTTTTTGGTCTTGTCTTGTTGTTGTTATTGTTTATGTATGTGTCTTTTGTGTTAATTTAGTGTTTTTGCTTATGAAATTAGTTTATATGATTTTCGTGATACACATTAAAGTTAGTCTTACCAGCTTTTTTATCTTGACATTTTTATCATTGTTTAGATTTCATATTGGAATTGTTGTCTATACTGTTTTCGTTCTTTCTTTTGCCATTCAAGGTGAATCACAATTGTTCATTTCCATACGTGCCGATATGTCTTGTTTATTTTCTTTTTTCCATTTTGTATACGAATTTCAAGTGGGGCTTACAATGTTGGGTTGTTACTCCAACGTTATATACTGTGTATGTGGTGTATTTGTTATGACAAAGATGAGTGTGTGTAACAACCCGACCCTCTTACATGCTTTACATCTTTAGTTATATGAGTAATTACATGTTAATGTGAAATTTTCCATGTGGAGTTGTGCTTACATATGTGAATTATTTAATTATGATATTATATCTGTTGATTATTGGGAAAAAAAATCTGTTGAAATTGAGACATTTGGATTGGAAATTGAAAGCCTTAGAGGCGCGATAACTTGAAATTGATTTTACATTTATGGTTAGCATATTTTTAGAACATAATATTAATTTTTGTAAAAATCTGATCCGTGATGAATTAATTGATGTGACTTAGGCCTATTAACTCAACTAAAGAGCCTTAGTAGATATGAGATATATATGTGTGACTTTAGGTGACTTAGTGGAAGTAACTCTACATACTTCCTGATAGAGAATTTTGAAGGGAGAGAGAGAGAAAGAGGGAAAATAGGTCAAACAAGTTTTGGAGATTAAAGAATTTACTAGAGGAATTTGTAGAATACAACTTAAGGTGAGTATAGGTCACTAATAAACTCCCAATTTCTCTTCAATTGGTTTGAATTGAGCTTTGAAAAGAAGCATCATCCATGAAAACTAGGGTTACTATTGTGAAAAACCAAGCCTCATAAATAATCATGTATCTCTAGGATGTGTGTGATGGAAACCTTGATCTCTCTATGTCATGTTTAATTGCTTGGAATTGAGAGAAATTGTGCCTAATCTCACCCTTTTGTTATGCTTGAACTCATGTAAAAATAGATACATATGTATATGTATATATATCTACATAATGAGATTAAGGGAGTCATGGAAATTGTGAGTGTAAAGGCCCAAATAAAACAAGTCTTGATCTTAATGGGCTAGAATTTCATGTTCATGAGTTTATATGACATGTTTTTATGGTAAATTTCACTTGATTTTGGCTATGTGACTATCCCTTGCAAGCTTTGAACTGTTGAAGTTTTGGATAGGAAAAACAGGGGCCAGAACTGCATGTGCAGGGCTCACAGCCGCACGTGCGGGAGACACAGCCGCACGTGCAGAAAACAGGGGAGAAGAACTTAACTACACTGCAATAAAAGCACGTGCGGCCCGCACGTGCGACTTAAGCTGGAAAATTCTGTTGGTTTCTTTCAGTCTTTTTGACCCTCTGAATGTGTTATTATGTCCGTTCGATGTTCCTATAATGCATTTAATTACATGGAACTTAACGAATCAAATATTTGAGAAATAAGAGGAAACTAAGGAAATGTGATGTACTTACGAGTTGTATGCTATGTGTAGGGCACATACAGGAGGGGACCATCGTTCACCCGCATCACAGTGAGTGATAGTAGTGTAATGTCATGTTTCATTCATGTATTGTGTTTATATATGTTGTTCGATATCTTATTCACTCTTTTAGTAAGCAACTTATGTTATATGAGATATGTTTTATATATGTTTGAACTTTTGCACATGAGATATGGACCCGAGGTTGTTCTGTTTGCTATTATGATGGGCCCAAGGTTGTTTTGTTAATATGATGGGCCTAAGGCCGTTATGTATTTCGTTAGGCTCGAGGCCGTTTTGCTATTATAATGGGCCTAAGGCCGTTCTGTATTACGTTGGGCCTAAGGCCATTTTGTCTTATGTGGGCCCGAGGCCGTTCAGAAAAGGAAATATGAATAAGGCCAACTTATGATTTAAGAATATGCACTGTTAAATTATACTCGTACTCCAAATCTGTTTGTATTGCTATCATTCACTGAGCCTTGCTCACTTCATTTTTATGGATGTTTTGTAGGTAATCAGGCCACGAGACAACCTTAGGTCAGCCCAGGAGCCTTTTGTTGGACCTGTTTTGCTGAGTCACCCGAAGTGACTCTTTTGTTTTATTTTTGGGAAACCCGTATGTTGGCATGTTTTGTTGGAATTTGGAAGAATAGACATGTGTATATATTGTCAATACCTAACTTTTGGGTATTTACCCTTTTCCACATTCAGTAAATGTGAATGGTGTATGAAATGTTATGTACTTATGTATGGTAATGCATTAAGATCCTCGCATGTAGTCATAGCTCAATGACTATTTTATTCTATTATTTTGCTTCCGTTCAGGCCCCAATATTGAATAAAATTTAAGATAACAAAGTTGAGGCCTCAGGTCAGGCCGGTCATGTCCAAAGTTTTAGGGGTAGATTTGGGTCGTGACAATGTGACTTTTAAATGCTTTTTTTTTTTACAATTATGCACGTCAACAATATATATCTATACACTATTATATAAGAGGGAATTCATTGTGCTACAGTATTTGTGGCTTTCTTTTTCAATTTCCCCTTTTGCCCCTTTCATTTGTTGAATTTTCCAAGCCATCTCATGTATTGATTTTCTTAGTACTTATTATTTTGGACTATTTTGTAATTTCATGGCCCAACTTTGCCTGTCATATTAAAGTGTTCATCATATGGCCACTACCCTTGTTTGGAACAAAAAGAGCAAAGCATGTCTCTATCATTTTACACTCTTCCTATCTTTGGCGGGGATGATGACCTAGACGACCGTGAGATCGCCAGCTTTATTAATAGTGAGACCCATTACCACTTCTAATTTGAATCAAAACCCATGGAAGATGAGGTCCAAGAAAGATCTCGACCGAAGATCTGCATCATCATGGCTTTAAGATCCTGACTGAAGATAGAGTACAAGGAAGATCTCCCTTGAAGATGAACTCTTCCGACAAGTTCACCAATAGAATCGCACGAGGTACTTTCGCTATAATTCGCCAATTCTAGGCTGAGATCGGTGTTCTTTTTTTAATTTAATAATTTGATTCTTTGTACCTCTATGCCTTTTTAATTTGAGAGAATTTGATATTGAAGTAGTTGATGTTTCTCTTTTAGCTCAACGTAGAAGAACTATGAATATACATCGGTCTTTTAGATTTTTCTTTTACTGGCTTCTGTTTTCTCGGCTTCAAGATTGCTCCATTATTTTTTGTAAGGTGTGCTCTTCTCTTCTCTTCTCTTCTCTTGCCCGCTTTTGATGATTTTGCTAAAGTAATTAGACTCCTAGTTCTTCAAATGGCAAAATTTGTTTTGGATTTTCGTTGGTTTTCATTTTTTAAAAAATTATTTGCAAGAGGTGAAACTCTCGATTTATTTTATTTTATTTTATTTTATTTTTATTTTTATTTTTTTTTTTGCAGGGGTCAAGTTCAAAGCATGTCATATTTGAGCTAAAAGCTATTTTCTTTTTATTTTTATGAATCCTATTTTTATTTTTTAACCACATTTTTATTTTGCTTTCTTTTGAAGTTTGTGAACTCCTATGGTTTTAACTATTATCTTTCCAATTCAGATGTTTTTTCCATTTCTATTCACTTCTGCTTTTGTTAATTTTATATGGTGTTTTTTTGGATTTATGTCTTTTGGTATTTTCCTTTGGGATTGATATTGACACCATAAACCAAGTTATAATAGTAGCTATTCCAATTGAAGGAATCAGTGATGCATACAAAACTACAAATCAAATATGTAGCCTTTTAATGTGTGTGTGTGTGTGTGTTTTTTTTTTTTAATTTTTTTTTAATTTTATTTCTTCAACTTTTCAATGTTTTCTTTCAAGTATTTCATATTGTAGCTTTTCAAATTGCATTATGTCGATTTTAGGATAAGAGGTTCAACACAAAGGCAATGTGCCAGGGTCAGTAGTATATTCACTTATACTTTGGCCAAATCCTCCTCTACTTCGATGAGAACTTTCTTTGCTTGAAAATGGCCTTGTCTTCAATATGTAAGTGAATTGTTTGTTGTATTGTCTAAATGAATCCAATTATTCTATCAACAGGCTTCAAAGGGTATGTTATTTATTAGACATCAATACTAATTGCACATATAAATTGTATTTTCACTCTGGTTTGTTACTTCTATGCAAGTCCAAAAAAAGTGTTGAGGATTTGTTTGCATTTGGAATATCGAAGTTAATGAGCGAGTATGGACATCTTAATGTTATTCTTCCTAATCCTCAAATAACTTCAAGTCAATATTTTTGACTTTCTCAGCTTTGCTATTGATTCGTGAGGTTGATATAGGTAAGCAAGATTCTTTTGGTTGATCTAGGGATGGCTCATTTGGTTTAGCTCGTAAGTTGGTGTTTAAAAAAATATGATTAAGCAAAATTAGTATGAAGTTGAGTATGGTTCACACTAGACTTGCATAAGAAATTATTTGGAAGTTAAAAACCTCATTCGAGTTACTTAGAAATTAATGTTAAAAAATCTAATTTGATTTGGAGATTAGGTGTCTATACTCTATAGATGTGCTGTTGAAATTTGGTGCAGATTTAGCTATATTTGTTGGTAGATTCTCTATTCTACTCAAAACCAAATGGATTAAACCTTTTCAGTCTCCCCCCACCATCTCCTCCTTGAGGTTGATTTTTTTTGTACATCCTACTTGTATCAATATTGAAATGGGTTTTGCATTTTTAGCCTTTGTTTGAATCATAGATTGGACATATTTGCATTTAGCCTAAAGCTGTGATGAATAATGAACCATCATGTCTTACAAACAACATCCTTTTTCTTCTAATTCTACTACAGTTGCTCTAAAGAAACATGTAGATTTTTAAACTACCTTTTTAATAAAATTTTAGTTGTTTTAGTCCATTATTTATTGAATTATATTTTTTGTTTTTTAGGTTCAGTCAGACTCAAGACAACATGTAGACTATTTTAATTAAAATTTTAAATTAAACTTTAAGCTATTTTTTTTTATTTATTTCAATTCTTAGTTAATCCATATTTTGCCTATTTAAAGATGTGTGGTTCTATGTATATGTGCTAGCTGAGTGGTTTTAATTGGTGTTGGTTGTCATTTTGTTCTAGTGAAATCCATCAATATCACTATGGTTATTATTGATTAAAATAAAATTGGCAATATTGCTATGACCTTTTATTGATGACCATATTGTGTCTGCTAAAAACCCTTTATCATTAGTACTTTCTTAATTCTTTGGTTTTCGATTCTTTGGCTTTTGATCTCACTATACATGCCGCTCCATTCCTAAGTGAATCAACAAATATTGTTTGTATGTGTTGTAATATTTTGGAAGCTTTATACGTACTGAAGTTGGTAAGGGTTAGTCACTATCTTATGCCCTTTTGATTGGGTAATTCAAAGCCCGATTCACATCATTATGCTCGATAAAAGGAATGAGGGAAGCTCCAATTGAAAAATATTGGAAGGGAAATGGCGACAAACTCCTATGTTCTTGTCATTACGGTTTGTTTGGTCGATAACTCTAAAAAGATAGATTGCGTATCTTTTCTTTAATTTTGGGTGAAATTTGAATTTAAGAGAGCTTGGTAATTGCATACCATCAAATTTTTGAAAAACACCAAATGGGAGCATCCACTCAACTAAGACAAGGGATCTCTCTTTTCTATCACAAAGACAAACACCACTCCACCTTCTCTCTCACAAAGCAAAATGGACTTGCATAGATTAGCTAAATTCCCTCTCCTCATCACTTCTTCACTCCTATGTAGTTCTATTAGGATTATCTCATTCCTCTAATTATTTCATGTGTTGATTTTATTCTTTTTTTTATTTTTTATTTTTTTTATTTTTTTAACTTTGACATTATAAGAATCCATCTAACATGTTAATTTGCTTACTGTTCATTTTAATACATAGTGGCTATGTCAATTCTGAAGCAGTTATGCACAAATGCACAATCTGATAACACTTTTTAAATTAATATAGTTTACAATTAGATGTTATTTTATATAAGGATCAAAGTAACAATCAATGTTAGTACTCCAATTTTAATTCATATGTTTAATGCTCTCTTTTTTTCACAATGATGCAACTATTTTCAATTTTAAGAATGTTGAAGAAGCAAAATCATCAAATCTCACTCCTACTTAACCACCTAGATTATTTGGACTTTTTGTTCGACTCTATAAAAGCTGCATTGCTGATTTTTTATTTCTATTTCATCGTTGAGAAAATCATGGGTAAACAAAGAACTTGAAATGTGTTTTACATAAAGTCATATCATTTGAAATGTGTTTCACGTATTTATTCATAGTGTAGATTTCTGCATAAGCATGCATGTATTATGCATGTGTTAGTCATAGATAGATTACTTATGCTTATACATTTCTTTGTATTGTTTGGTTTGCAGAACAACATAAATTGAGGAATGATACATGGATGGAGCAAACAAAACTGATTTTCTTCTATCAAGGAAAACTTTAAGCTAAAAGTACAACCAAAATAAAGCATAGGTTTACAAAATTTCTACCATGATTCTTCTTCTTCTAAAAATTCCCACTTCCTCAAGCTTATAGATTGAATCCAGTTCACCTCATTATTGATTTGGAACATATGATATTGAGAAGGAAATGACTGTGAGAGAAACCTTGGGCATTTTCAACGATTTCTTTTAGAACCTTGGGCAGGTCTGGTTTGCTGCTTTGTTGAGTGAAGTGAGTACATGTTGTAGCTGTGTATATGCTGCTGCAAGCTGTGTATATGTTGTGGGCTGATGGGTTTTGCCTTATGTATTGCTTTGGTTTTTGTTAAGGGTTGAGTGACAATATGTAGCGCCCCCAAAATAATACAATAAAGCTAACTCACATGCGGAATAAATATGAGAAACAACATACTTTCATACATCAGAGTTCACTGTTTAACAACCAGTTAAATGCCATGTAGGCTTACATCTTTCCAAGTCATTGCTTGGTTACACAAATTGAGTCTCGCTCATTACATCTTAAGCCCTTGGCTTTACAAATAACAAACATACACACATAAGACATAATTAAGAAGCTCTTGCTTCCCGAAAGTCCATCCATGCTATTGCCTTGGAGGAAACATTTCACCTGCACCTGAAAATGATATTCTCGTATAGGGTGAGCCAACAGCCCAGTAGAGATAATCTAACACAATATATGAGGTTTAGCAAAGTTATAAGTACCACGTGCATAAACAATACCGATACTAAAACATCCACAAGGCCTGCATATTCATATGCCACTAAGACCAAACTTCATTTCCATTCTTCTTCACTTCATTTCGAGTTTATATATATGCTACTCAATTCATGAGTTAAATCCATTATCTTTCAACAACCAAAATGAGACTACAACTCAATGGTTTTCCAACTGTGCAAAACACACATAAACACTTCAAATCTGCCATTTTACGGATATTTCGTCCAAAGGAATCGACACCCATTTATATATGCAATTTCAGGTCTTTCACCCAGGACACTCTGGCCAACTTGTTTAAAATGGAGTCCATCCCCTTTCTCCTCCCAAACAAATATACATATGCAATGTATTTATAAACATAATCAT
This sequence comes from Camellia granthamiana, assembly GCA_036172215.1. Classification (NCBI taxonomy): domain Eukaryota; kingdom Viridiplantae; phylum Streptophyta; class Magnoliopsida; order Ericales; family Theaceae; genus Camellia; species Camellia granthamiana. Next base: position 714,083 of record CM069912.1, read on the forward strand.
ATATAGAGTACATCCCCTTTCTCCTCCCAATAAACATACATATACAATGTATTTATAACATGGTCATATTTAATGACACCAACAATGGATTAGCATTAAATCGCCTAATCCTCATGCAATTTCTACAACAATCATAACTATCCTCCACCGATAGCCCAATACAGTTATTTCTAAAGAGATGTTCAATCTCAAAATAAATAGTTTATTCAAAACTTCCATAGGTGAGATATTACATATCCAACATCACCATTTATAACCACAACCTTCCAATTTCACATTTTCAATGTTAATCCCAATTATTTATGCAAAATAATGATTTAATCAAATTAGGGGAAAATCCCATTTTCATCATATATCAACCCAAACACCAAAATCAACTATTTTGGCCCAATACAACCTTGTATCCAAACCTCAAACCCACTTATGCCAATTTCATCAAAACCGTTCTTTTCATTTCACACCCAAATCCTAGATTTGTCCAAACCACAACCAAATCTCATCATCTATACACAATAGCAAATAACTAAGTTAAAAACCATATTACAGTGTAGAAATTTCCTACCTCAAGTGTAGAAAACCCAAGCAACAAGGTGGAACTTCAAAAGATGACAAAACCAATTACTTCTTAGATCAAAATAAAGCTCTTGAAGCCCTCTACCTTATTCTCAAAGACACTAGGGTCAAGAACACAATGGATCTAGATGAAATCTTAGAGAGAAGGTGTATTCTAGAGAGAGAGTATGAAGACCTGCGTTCATGGAGAGTTTTTGAGAGAAAGTGAGCTGCAAAAATGATCTAAAATGACTCATTCACAATATGATATGAACAGGTTCGCTCGAGTGAAGGAGTTCTCGCTCGAGCGACCAGACACATAAAGGTCGCCTTGCTTGAGCGTAGAATGTGAAGCTTCAGGTCTGTCACCCAACGCAGACACACGCTCGAGCGCAAGAAGCCTTGCTCGAGCGAAGGAACATTTTCACAAAGCTTGCTTGAGCGCAAGAAGACTCGCTCGAGCGAAGAACAGATTACCCAAGGCTCGCTCGAGCGAAGAAACCAAAATCTGGGCAGCAACCATTTGTACCAAAAGACAACCAACCTGTTCTAAACTCGCCCAACAAGTCCCAAAACTCAAATTCAAATAATTAAAAGGAAGAAACAAGATATAGACAACAATATACAATCATAGAACTCGAGTCCGGAACACAATAAAGGTTGGGGTAAACCAGGATCGCTATACAATAGACGTGGCTTCCCATTGGAACAAACATGTGACTCTTAGTTTGAAAACTACTTTGAATTATGAATTTTTCCAACACTTAAGCTTGAAAATAGGCCATTGAAGGACAAAATAGTGAAATATGAACAACAAGGCCCAGAAAACATCATGAACACCTCGAGAGGAACCAATGTAAATTATGAAAACTTATAATTTAATTGAGTGAGATAATATTTATTTTTAATCATACCTTCCAAATAAGTATGATTATATATTTTATTATTCAAAGTGTTGACATCACAATTTTATTAGTTCCACGATGGTTCGTGAAGAAAATTCATGAGAAAATATGGTTCTTGAATCATTTTATTTTATTTTTTAATCTTTTAGAAATTAAAATACTAGTATGATTGATGTATACATCTTATGACAGGACTAGAAAACACTTTGTGCTTCATAAACTGTGTGAAGTTGCTATTGTTATGCTTCTAATTATGCCCAAAGCTCCTCATGTTTGGTATGATGCTTCAGGTTGAATCCTCCAAATATTATTATAATAAGTAGGTTACAATTCATTGATTTATAAGTTCATATATAAGGTATATATTTTGAATTTACCCTCCTCTACTTTTATATTGTGTTTTCATGTTTCAATATAATTTGAAAATCAAACCAAACATGAAATTTGAAAATCAAATTTGAACACCAGAGGTAAGTAGTGTTTTGTTGTTTCTCATCTTCTGTAATTCATGTTTGATCTAAACGTCTATTGGCTTCACTAAAACTGCAAGTGCAATCTTTTTTTTTGATTTTAGGATTTTTGTGGGTTAATTAATGACTTCATTTTCATATCAAACAACGCTTATGTTAGGTAACAAATTCTTCTCATGGAGAAGGAAATTTTGGGAAAGCTGGAATGGTATTAACATTTCTTACACTATGTCTTTTGTCATTTCAATTTATTTTTTTTAGAACTTTTTATGGGGTTATGTGTTAATGAATGGCCATGAAATGCATAAGTTTGTACTGTAGAGAATTGCTGCATGTAATAGTCAGCATGATCTTCATATTGGGGAAATGACTGTGAGAGAAACCTTGGCATTTTCAACGAGATGCCAAGGGGTCAAATCCCATTATGGTTGATAAAAAGATTGGTTTAGTTTTATTTTCTTTTGTTTACATATGCTCAAACCATGCGCACCGATGACTTGTTCCAAGTTAAGTATGTTAATTATTCTTTTCAAACATTTGCAGATATATTAGCAGAGTTACAAAGGAGAGAGAAAGAAGCAAATATTAAACCTGATCTTGATATTGAAATCTTCATGAAGGTAATAAATGAGTGCTACCAACTTTGAAGAATTTCCTAACAAATGATGTTTTGTGTTGATACTAGTTGTTTTCATAAACGATTGTATGAGTTCTCTTCTTATGACTTGAATAATAATAATAACATAGATAAAGCAAGAAATGTTTGAATTTGAATTCACTAGGTTCTGTTAAAAATGGAGTTTATAATGTGTAGTTTCATCTTTATGTGAATTTCATGTTCCAAAATTATGAGTGTAGTTAAAGTGTTCTCTTCAACATTTAGACACATTTCTGTTTTTAGATTCTTTTAAGTCCCCTTGGATTGAAGATTTTGTTGAAAACATGGGATCACTGAACTTCTGAATGTGGTGTTTATGCATGAAGTTAAGTTGTATAAAAAGTATTGCGGTTTGAAAACCAAGTAGAAAAATGCACTTTTCTAATACTTAGGCTTAAAAATAGGTCATCGAGTGCCAAAATTGTGAAATACCCATGAGAAGGCCATGGGAACACCCCGAACACCTCAGGAGGGACCAATGTAAGTTGTGGAAACTTGTGGAACTAGCATGGGACTCCCAGTTTGAAAACTAAGTAGAAAAAATGCACTTTTCCAACATTTAGGTTTGAAAATAGGTCATCGGGGGCCAAAATCGTGAAACACCCACAAGAAAGCCACGAGAACACCCTGAACACCTTGAGAGGAACCAATATAACTTGTGAAAACTTACGGAACTAGCGCTGGATTCCCAGTTTGAAAACTAAGTAGAAAAATGCATTTTTCCAACACTTAAGCTTGAAAATAGGCCATCGGGAAGCCAAAATCGTAAAACAGCCACGAGTAGGCAAGGGGAACACCTCAAACACCTCGGGAGGGACCAATGTAAGTTGTGAAAATTTATTGAAGTAGCACGGGACTCCTAGTTTGAAAACTAAGTCAAAAAATGCACTTTTCGAAAAATGTTAAATTGTATATTTTATCGATAAGATAGTAATTGTCTTCCTCTTTTTTTTTTTTTGGTTTTGTTTTGTTGCAGATTGGAGATTAGAGATGGATGTGTTTGGTAATCTGGAGAGCAAAGGTTTGCTCATTTTGTGTTTTTGTTAATATTACCTTACATGTATTTTGGTTGCGTTGTAAAGTTTATATTTTTGTATATATTATGAGACATGTTTGGTAATCTGTACTTGATATTATATTTTTGTGGATATTATGAGACGTGTTTTCTGTGCATATTAGGAGACATGTTTTGTAATCCGCAGTTGATGTTGTATTTTTGTGGATATTGTGAGACATATTTCGACTGTGGTGTTTATGAAAATGAACAAGTTTTTGTATTAATATGTAATAGATATTTTATTAAATATGTTATTAAAATGTGCAGGGAATTTTTAGTTAAAAAAAAAATTAAAATTTAAAATATTACCTCCATGTTTAAAAAAATGTTACTTATTATTAGCGACGAAATAAAAAACTGTCTCTATTAGTTTTCAAACAACTTTTCTGGACGAATAATTTTGTCATTAATGATATAGTTCCAACAAATAATTTTGTCACATTTGCTGAATATTTTGTCACTAACTTGAAATATTTGGTGACAAAATTGTTTTGTCATTGAAGAATTTTGTTTTGTGCTCATTTTAGTGACGAATTGTTGTCACCTTAATCTATATCATTGGTGAGGATAAATTTCGTCACTAAAACCTCTATCTTAATATTTTGTGACGTAATATTTCGTTGCCAAAACAATTAAAAATAAAATATTATTTAATTATAGTGACGAAATGGATGTTATAGAGGACGAAAAATTTAACATTTAGAGATGAAAATTTTTGTTGCCAAAAATGAAGAAGAGGCGACGAAATGATTTTTCGTCACCAGGTACTTTCTGCGACGACAAATAAACGACGAACGTGGTGACAAAATTTTTTCGTCACTTTGGTGACGAAAATTTGTTGTTTGGAGACAAAATCAGTCTATCACCAAAGGTCTTTTTTGTTGTAGTGAAACCTTACTGTGCAGAATTTTCTTATAGAAAAGACATAGTGCAGAAAAGAGAGACACAAGATGAATTTCATATTTAATGAATGCAATGGGGGTCTAATTATATAGGTTAAATGGTGGCTCTTCAATGAAAAGACACATCTGTAGACACCCCATTTTTGATTGTCCTCAAGACTTGGACGTCATCGTTTGAACACTCGATGATCATCCATGTTCGTGTTCGTTTTGAGTTCCCGGAGGTCTCGGTGCGCGCCTTGCCTCAAGATCTCTCAACTTGTTCGTTTTGTGCTTGGTTGTGGACCAAACACTTGTATTTTTGCTTCTAAGGGAAGAGGGTGGCTTGTTGGCTATCCCCTCAACCCATCGGCCAAGGCATGAAGCCATCGGCCTTGTTTTCTTGCCATCGGCCAAAAGTGTTGGCCGATCGGCACTCTTTTTAGTCGATCGGCCCTTGTGTTGGTCGATCAGCCTTGTTTTCTGGCCGAGCCCTATTCATCTGCTTTATGCAGATATTTTATGCCAGCTGTCACAGCTGGCATGCACAATTCACATCCTCCATACACGTGTATGGAGGAAATTGAACCTTTTTTTTGCTTCTCCAAGAAGCTTTGGAATTGAACTTCTATAAAGAGGGAGCCCCTCCTCCCTTCTCAGAGGTTCAGAAAATTAGGGTTTGAGTGTTAGATATAGTGTTGTATCTATCTTGCCTTGATTCTTCATTTTGTGCTTCAAAAGTGTCATTTGGTCTTACTATTGTACACAAACACCTAGTACAACACCATCCTCTTGGAGCTGAGGTCCCTTGAGGTTGATTTCAGAGTTCTTGGACTGATTTAAGCCTGGAAAACCTGTTGAAGCTTTGTTCTTGAAGGTGTTCTTCAAGGGTGAGCAAACCTATTTGCTTATTGTTTTAAGCTTAACTCTTAATTAATAAAAGTTCTGATTTTTGTTGCTTTAGATCTTTGTTTAAGGTCACTTTTTGGTTGGGGGTCATCTCCTCCCCCTTGGGCCTTGTTAGGCCTTGTTTTAAGCCATCCCTTTTGGCCCTTGTTCTTGGATTTGCATGACCTTTCTACCACTGAAATCCAGAGGATTTTTAGTGGTGGAAAGGTGGTTTTGAGATCCCAAAAAGGAGAGGGTCATCCCCTCTCCTTGTTGTCTTGTATGCTAGTATAAATGGCTTATATTGGTAGCATGTTTGCTTAGCTTGTTTTAGTTTCATTTCAGTATGTATTAGGCTTTGTTTTACCATGATACAACACTGTTTTTGCTTGGTTTTTTCACTCCATGCATGCCTAATACACTTGTAGTGTAAATCACACAAACTAGTCTTATATGCTTCATGTTTGAGCATGTCTTTCTAGCTTATGTTGACTCCATTTCAGTGGGTTTTTGGTGTTGTTTTAGCATGCCATGACTTTATTTTGGGTGGGTTTAGTTGGCTCTTACATGCTTCATCTACTTGTTTTGCAATCCTCTCGTTTGCCTTAACATGCATCATGCCTTAACATGTTATTCTAGCATGCTTTTGGCTTAACTTCAAGAAACTTTTGTCCATGTTTTAGCATGCTCTAGCTCTGATTTGTGTTGTTTTAGTCATGCGTGACTTGCTTTGTATAGCCATAAGGCATTCTAGCTTGTTAGCTTTGAGTGTCCAAGTCATTATCATGCTTTATTTGGACTATTATTATGATTTGGCATCATTTGAAATGTTATTTCAGTCCATGTTTCATGCTCATATACTTGCAATTACCACTCCTTTAATGCTTTAAAGAGTTGTTGTCTTATGCCTCATGAATGGACCATTGAGTATGCCTTCATGCTTAGGTCTTTGGGATGTCATCTAAGTGGTTTTTTGGGCTTATTTCGATATGCCATAACTCTGATTTTATTGGTTTAAGTCATGCCATGTTTGGTTTTGATAGGTGTAGTATAACATCCCTTTGTAGTCTTGCATGCCTCATGCTTTTGGACTTTGTTCTAGCTTGTGTTGGCTAGTTTCAAGCTTATTTTTAGTCTTGTCTTGACCTGCCTTGGGACTGTTTTGTGATAGCCCTTGGCCCTTTGGGGCTTGCCTTTGTATGGCCATGGTTTGAGTCCCTTAGCTAGTTTCAAGTTTTGGGCCTTCTTGCATGATTTGCTTGCTTTATTTGGTTGGTTTGGCACCTTTCCATGCATGATTTCAGAGCTTACCATGCTTGTAACATGTCCATATTTGTCCCCTTTTAAGTGTTCTTGAAAGTTTCCCTCCCATGCCTAGGTGATAGGCCATCACATGTGCATGTTTGTATGTGCTTTTGTCTATTATTTCTTAGCACTTTGGCCACTGATTTGGGCATGTTGAGAGCTGTCCATTTTAGTTTAAGTCCATATTCGCATGTTGTTGCATGCTTGCCTTGCATGTTGTTGCATGCTTGTTGCATACTTGGCACATTACATGTTGTTACATGCTAATTCCACTACATGTTGTTGCATACTTGCTCATCCTTGCATATTGTTACATGCCTTGCATGTTTGCATGCTTAGGTTGCATTTCGCATGCTTGGTATGTTTTTGCATGCTGTTGCATGCTTATTTCATTTTGCATTCTTGTTAGATCACATGTTGTCACATGCTTGTTGTTGGTATTGTTGTCACATACCTATGCCTTGCATCTTTACATGTTTAGGTTGTATGCCTATTGCATATTAGTTGCATTGCATGATATTATTGCATACTTGTTGCATGCTTGAGTTGTTTGCATGTTTGCTTGCATGCTTAGGTTGCATAGCATTGTGTGTGCATTGCCTTGCCTCTTGATTACACATGATAGAGGTTAAGGTCCCTTACGTGTTTTGTGCATTTCATTTGATATTGAATTGCACACTTCGCTCCTTTGGCCATCATGCATTGAAATGCGTGATTGGTGGTCCGAGGGTCTAGAGCTACACACCTTTGAGTCTCAAACATGATAAGGGGTGTAGCAGCAAACATTATCTTGTAAATGTATTGCCATGCTCTGTTTGTCCTCTGCTGTAGCAAAAGAGCATTTTACAGGAAAAAATGGCTAATCGGCTACAACTGTTTGGCCGATGGCTTCATATGTGGTCGATGACCCCTATTTCTTGGCCGATGACCATGATTTTTGGCCGATGGCCTCCCACAGTGCCCATGGGGTGAATCAGAAGTGTGTTGGGAATTTTCACACTTTGCAGAGGTACAGAGAAGTACAAACAGAGACAACATGAGGCATGGCAACGGATTTTCAAGCGAAGCCGACCAAGCATGCATTTGTCCATCTTCTCGAGGCCTCTTTATTGTTCTTCGTGGCTTAATTAATTTATTAATTATTTAAGTGTTGTAATAATTAGTTGTAGCTAGTTATTCATTTGATTGTATAATAATTAATTAGCTTGTTAGTTAGTTAATTTGATGGTTTGTATTATTCTTTCGGTCTCTCCCTCGAGAGAGCCAATTGGTGTAATAAGCGTGCGTGTGTGTGATGCATGTCTTCCAACCCCCACTTCTTTCTTCCTTTTACTTAACCGCTTACAATGGTTAGTTCTAGGGCATGTTTCGATTAGCATACTTATGCTCGCATGTTTGCATTCATTCATCAGTATTGCATGCACCAGGCTTGGCGCATCATACTAACTGCATCGTATTTCAATTCCAAGTTGAATACATGTATCAAGTATTGCATCTCACATGCCATTTTAGAATAGCCGAGCCTATTTCTAGTTGCATTTTGCATGTGTTGCATTAGCCATCTTAACATGAGCTAGGATCATATATTGATTACTAACTGGTTCTTTGTTTTGGCTCGGAGTACACTATAAGTGTTTATGCTTTAGTATCTTGCATGTGTGTGAGTGTTAACATGACGGCATGCTTGCTATGAGGCTAATTGCTTATGTGATATAACTGCCTGAATGCCTGTGGGTGAAGGCTGGATTACTTGAATTGGAACGATTCATTGAAATCCGTATTTTAGCCTACTTGTGAGTAGCAAACTTCAAACAATTTCCAAACAAACGGATATGCGATGCTTTGTTCCAAATTAGGCGATCTAGTCTATACTTATGTGTTGTGCGCATCACGTAGTAATTCTAGGCTAATAACCGGAATAAGAACACATGTGTTTTCAAAAACAAGATATCATGTTTAGTACAGGCCGATCTTTGATCGGACGAGTGGGGGCGCTCATAGATGACCTTCCCTAATCGTACCCAAGTTCCCGAGCCGAGGCAACTTTGGTGATGATGGACACGTGGCCTTAGGCACGAGTCAGGGTTTCCTAAATTCCCCCAAAATAAAATATTTAGGTGGTGACTCTGTATCTGGCAAAGCAGTCCATGTTTGGCACTTCTCTCTTAAAAATCAGTTTTCCAAAACGATTTGCCGGATTTGGACTCTTTGGTGATTTATCGATCTTGCATCGCACTTTGCGAGATTAGATTCAGAACTGTGACATTGAGTCCGAACTGTAGTAGCTAGAGAACAAAACGAGATTCTCTCGGGAGTTCTTCGGGCGTGTCTACAACATCTCTTTTCTATGAAGAGACACAACTCTTCCATGGAATAGGTGCAAAGAACAAATATGACTATTCTTTCAAACATATTCGAATTTTGAATCAAATCTGGTTCAATTTTCACCCAAATAAATAACAAATAAATTTAATCTTAAAACCATACTCAAATGGTTCACTTTGGAGTCAATTTCTCGTTCACCTATTAATGGTTTTCAAATGATTTTTTCAACAATCCTCCACATGAATAAAATGATAGAAAAGTATGCAAGACTCAATGCAGACTCAAAGATAATTCAATTAGAAATATTTTGAATGGGGATAGGTAACATTTGACTTTGAGCCTTCCTTAGTAAAATATTACTCCCTCTATAATATTATTCTCTCTTTCTATATACATATTTATGATAGAATTCAACACCACTTCCCTCTTTCATTTTTAATTTTTAATTTATTTTCATGTGGAAGGCTTGTTTTGAATTTAAGGACTCAAAATGTATATGTGTCAACATATGGACCGTTACATTGATTTAATTCAATGATTGAAAATGTCTTACTTTTTTTTTTTGCTACAGGAAAATCCTCCCTACTTTTCCGCAGGTCCAAGGTTGCACCCCTTTGTAGAGATTACCAAGGTGTCCTGTTAGCCGTTCCGAGCGAGGAGATTATAACCTGGGAACTTGCCCCGTGCTCCCAAGACAAGCTCTGCTTAAGTCAAGACTTGCACAGCGGGGGAGCATTGAACCCACACCAAGTGCTGGTTAGACAACTTGAGGTCTAACCTCCTAACCAACTGTGCTACGCCCAGGAGATTGGCCCAGGGGGGATTTGAACTCATGACCTGGGGGCTTAATCCCCATGTTCTTACCACAAGGCCACCCACCCCTGGGTTATGTCTTACTTTCATTTGTCCTATTTGGACATTTCAATGGTTAAGATCAATTACCATCAAGATCTAATGGTTCAAAATGTAAGTTCCAAAATCTCTCTCACACTGACTCCTCTCATCTCAAAATCTCTGTCTCTCTCTTCCAAATTTCAAAATTTTAACACAAACTCTATCTCTCTCTCTCTCTCTCTCCATGGGAGCCCATTCCCATGCTCTTCTTCAATTCCTGTCGGAGCCCAACCCTTGCCAAAGATCCAACCCCGAACCCCCTATTACTTTCTTCATCTTCTCTCTTCCTCTCTCTCTCTCTTCGCCATCCCAATCTTCATCAACAGTAGCAACGACGACCGAATGAAGCCACTGCAAAATGAAGAATCTAAAGGAAGAATCTGGTATATTTAACCCATCATGGTTTATTTCTAGCAAGAGAGCAAACCAAATGAATCTGGTATACTATTTAGGTGAAGAATCTTCTTCTATATTTCCAGCAAGTATATTTTTTTGAGTATTTCTATCTTTAAACCAAGTATATTTTTCTGAGTTTCTTCTGAATTTGGTAGTATTTTTTTGAGGTGTCTAATTCTTTTTCTTGAGTATTAATTTTTTTGGGTGAAACAAGTATATTTCCAGCAAGTTTGTTTCCAATAGGCATTGTGTTTGATTAATTATACAACCAATTTGATTGATGAAGGCACAATCTCGAATTTATTTTTGTCTTAAAGAAACTCCCATAGTCCATATTGCACAATCTCGAATTTATTTTTGTCTTAAAGAAACTCCCATAGTCCATATTCAAACACCTTCAGCCTTTTTCCCACAGTCCATGTTTAGGAATCTATTATGTTTTTCCTGTGCATAATACAAATATTACAAATAGCCAAATAAATTGGACCAACCTTATCAACCATGATAGTTGACAGTGATCACCTACCAATCCTCATTTCCTTCTTTAACTCTAACGACAAAAACGAAGTCAAAGAAAACAATCTCAAAAGAAAGAAAATAAAATTGTATGGGCAAATTACACATACCTTCTACCTTTTTTCCTTTGTTGTTTTATGATTGATTTTGAGATAAACTGTGTTTAATGAAATGGTTGAGAGTGACATTGTGTAATATGTTCTTTTATTTTATTTTGAGGAAAGATCAGTTATTGTTTGTCTATTTAACAATGCATATAAGGTGTTTGAAAAAATGCATGTGAGAGATAGAAATTGGTAGTGGTGGCTGTTGGGGTGGTGGGTTTTAACTGGTTCTGGAAGATGCAATTTGGTCAATTAATTTTTTATTTATTGTTTAAAAGTACTAAAATAAACTTTGAAGGATAAAATTTTTATTTTTATTTAAACTTTGATGACATTATTAATTTTTTTTACATTTATCTAATATTGATTAACATAACATTGTAAGTGTAAAAAAACCATGCTGTCCCTTATTAACGTTTGGATTTTTAGGTGTTTGGACAAGGAATTGAAGAATTACGCTTTGAGATTGATACATGTTTAGGAATCTATTATGTTTTTCCTGTGTATAATACAAATATTACAAATAGCCAAATAATTTTGAGAAATAAAGAAATTGGACCAACCTTATCAACCATGATTGTTGACAGTGATCATCTACCAATCCTCCTTTCCTTCTTTAACTCCAATGACACAAACCAAGTCAAAGAAAACAATCTCGAAAGAAAGAAAATGAAATTGTATGTGCAAATTACACATACCTCACTTGACAATTATCCTTTTACCTTTTTTCCTTTGTTGTTTTATGATTGATTTTGAGAGAAACTGTGTTTGATGAAATGGTTGAGTTACACTATGTAATATGTTCTTTTGATCAGTTGTTATTTATTTTTATTTTTTTTTCAAGAAAGATCAGTTTTTGTTTGGGTGATTAGCAATGCATATAAGGTGTTTGAAAAAATGTATGTGAGAGATAGAAATTGGTAGTGGTGGCTGTTGGGGTTGTGGGTTCTAATTGGTTCTGGAAGGTGCAATTTGGTCAATTAATTTTTTATTTATTGTTTAAAAGTACTAAAATAAACTTTGAAGGATAAAATTTTTATTTTTATTTTTATTTAAACTTTGATGACATTATTAATTTTTTTTACATTTATCTAATATTGATTAACATAAGATTGTAAGTGTACTATAATTAAGCTTTTAGCAAAATTTGTTATAACGTTTTATATCAATCGTCTTTTTTTTTTTTTTTAAATTATAAGCCGAGGTCCATAAAATATCAAAAAATGGTTCTTTCTATTTGGGACACCATATGACACATATTATAAACAAATAACAAATCATTATGCCTTCTGTTGTCCCTTATCACCTAACAAAAAAATCATGATTTCTACCTTCTCTACTAAGCCATGCAATAATACGTGGCTGTGCTGTTGAGACACGGGACAACTGTTTTAAAATATCCTTAAATTGTTTTGACTATCTTAATGTGTCATTGAAATGAAAATCAATGGTTGGACCTAAGATGAAACCTCTTACCTCACAAGCTATAGCAAAAACAAATTGCATAGTAAAAAAAATTACATGTGTGAATGTTTTTATACACAAGAAAAACATAATAGATTTGTATTATACACAGTTTGTTATCCTTACCATTCAAGATTTCAGCATTCCTACGTGTAAATAGTTTGCGTTGTCTCTTAGCTTTTGTCGCCAATAGTTTGTTTGGATTTTATCGAGTGTCAACTCCTTTTTGGTTAGTGCTTTGATTGGTTATTGTTTGGATGCAATATAGGACAACTCTAAATCCTAAAACAAGGCACCTAATTTGTGCAAATTGGTCATCAGGTCATGGACTGAGTACACACACTAGAGAAAATCATATTAAATTTGAACATATTTAATAAAAGCCGTGTTTGGATTTTTAGGTGTTTGGACAACTAGACTATTGATTTTATCTATTGCAAATGACTAAAAACACCTTTGATTCCAAAACAAGGGTGAAAGGATTTTTTTTTTTTTTTTTTTTTTTTTTGTGCTTGAATCTTGGATTTGTAGAGTGATTTGTGGAGGGAAAAGCAAATATGAATGAAAGCTAAGAGTTTTTTTTGGCCCTTCCCTTCAATAAAAATTTTTCCTTTAAATATCTAGTTTATACTTGAGACTTCAGCTCATTTCCCTCTTTAGTATGTATGAGATTACAAGATATTCTTTTATTCCTGTGATTACAAGATATATATATATATATATATATTTTCCCCTCTTGTTTTTATGTGAAGGGCTGGCTTCTTCTTCTTTTTTTTTTCCTATTTCTTAATCTCGAAGAATGTTAAGAAGTTGAGATCTTCAAAATTGAATTTGAAACTCTCACACTCAGATTTTAGTTGGTTTTCTTGAAGGGAAAGTATTAGTTGCTATAATTGAGAAGACCCATTGTTAGGCTTACTCATTTTTGTTGTTATTTTTTTCTCATTTGACAATGCCATTGTCTATTAAAAAGAGAAACCCTTGTGTGATAGTGTGTGTTGTCCACTATTAATACACCATTACAACGGTTCAATTTTGCAGACAAATGGAGTGAGATCAACCGAGGATGCTAAGCTAGGATAAGTTCTATGATAACTTCTACTAATACACCATTGTTGAGGGATTTTAATCTCTACTTTGTTCATTCTATTTCATGTGATATTTGTTATCTCTACTTTGTTCGTTGTTATTTCTTTATTTTTTATTTCTTCACAATAGGATGGAGTCACTTGCTTGAAGTCACTTTAATTTATATTCTTATTTTTTTAGATTGCTTAACATTAGCTGGTGTGCATTGTTTACTATTTATTTTAAATTTAGTTTTTTGGTATTGTAGAGCACTAGCTAGCGTGCATTGTTTGTTATATATATTTTGAATTAGATTTTTCTGGATTGCAGAGCACTGGTTGGTGTGCTTCATTTGGTGTTTAATAATTTTTTGGTATTGCAAAGCACTGGTTGGTGTGCATTGTTTACTGTTTATTTTTAATTTTAATTTTTAAAAATTACAAAGCACTGGCTAGTGTGTATTATTTGGTATTTATTTTTAATTTTAATGTTTTAGAATTGCAGAGCACTGTTTGCTATGCAATGTTGGTTGTTTAATTTTGAATTATATTTTTTGAGATTGCATAACACTGACTGGTGTGCTTCATTTGGTGTTTATAAATTTTATTTATTTATTTATTGTAAAGTATTGATAGAAGATTGATAGATGTACAATAGCTTTGGCTGGTATTATTTGGTAACGAATGAATAATGAACACGAAATATTTATGATTAAACAACAAATATATATACTTGTGCCTAGGGATTGTTATCTTTAATTGAGTTTTGTAGAGTGTGTGGTACCAACAAAATTACAAAGTGTGTTTTAAAAACAATATTTCTTTATATTTCTCAATATCTTAAGTGTTTGGTATGTTTTTTGATAAATTTTTGGTATGTTTTAGACAAATTGGTTTGTGCAAAATCTTCAAATCCAAAAGATGAACCTATACATTTTCATTCCAATAAGGCATGGGCATACCCCAGGAATATCGGTGTTTTTATTCGAGATGAGTGCAATCTTAATATTCTCCACATTTCTAAGGTAAGTCGAAAAATCAAGTTGAATATTGTATATTTTATTTACATTTTTTTCGTATTCTGAATAAATTTTATTTATTTCTGGTAGGTAAAGGAAAAGGAAAAGGAAAAGGAAAAGGCCAAGGCAATGTCTAAAAGAAAAAAAAACTTCTTTTGACATAGGAAAACATTTTAAAAAAAATATATTTATTAAGTAAAACAAAGCCAAACATATTGTTAAAGTGAACATCGATCATGTATATTTTTTAAATTGTCAATTTTGTGTTGTCAAATTATTATTTATTTTTTTTTGTGTGGATTTTTTACATTTTACTAAAAAATTAAGAGGACGAAAAAAGGTATAGTTGAAATTTATTTTTCAATGCTTTTTGTTTTCTATACATAGAAAATAGAGTATTTTTAGCTCTCTTTAACATTTCCTAAAAAATAATTGTAACTTTGATCAAACTGGAAAACTCTATAACACCTGAGCAAAGGTATAGAGGAACATAGGCTTAGAAAATATTTCTAATTTTCTTACAATTAACATGAGAGGGAACATTTTATATTTTGTATAAAAATATACAATGGAGAGGGAAAATTTATCAAAATGGAAAAGGAAACAGGGCAAAGAAAATGTTTCCAATATTTTTAAAATTATCACAAGGCAGGAAAAAAAAGTAAAATATAACTAAAATAACAAAATTATTGATTCAAATGACCTGCAACCTAATCAAATTGGTCAAAGGTTTGTTTTGCCATGTTCATTTCCTGGAGGTCCTAGATACATGTTTGAAATCTTTCAAGATTCAATGGCTATCACACGATACAACCAATAACCAAACATTTTTCTCACCATGATTGCAAATCTTAATTGGCCAGAAATTACTTCAGTATTATTACCGCACCAAAAACCTATTGATCGTCCTGATTTAATTGCCCATGTTTTTTAGTTAAAGAGAAAGTGCTTGATGAAGGAGATAGAAACAGACCGAGTGTTTGGTAATAAAATTGTGCATGTTTTTACAATTAAATTTCAAAAATGAGGCCTTCCTCATATGCATGCACTTTTATTTCTTAAGGGTCCAAACAAAATTCGGACATGTACTCAAGTAGACAAATTGGTTTGTGCAAAATTTCCAAATCCAAAAGATGAACTTACACATTTTCATTCCAATAATATTTTTACCGTCCCTTTAAACACGGACATACCCTAGTATATATATATATATATATCTTCAAACAAAACAGAGTCACCATCATTTACTTTCCAAGATCCAACCTTAACTCTCCCTCTCTTTCAAAAGTGTTTTTTTACTATTTTTATTATGGAATTATGATGGAGTTATGAAGTATGGAATTATGATGGAGAAGTTAGAGAAGAAGTTGGAAGCACAAAGATGGAGAGAATTTACATTGTCCATTATGTTGGCGTAAAGGCCAACATATAGAATACAAGACGATGGATACAAACAAAATCAAACTTAATGCACACCTAACTTAGTAAGACTTTACGGCAAAGAGTTGCCAAAAATTCTAACACCCTAGTCAAGCCTAGTCATAGGCTTTATGAAATGTCTTCATAAAAATAAATACAAAGAGACAAAAATGTCTAAAGCCAAAGTTACAATTATTTGTTATGTGCTACAGTTTTTACAATTATATACATTGATACAGCCTGTAACGCCCTCAAAACAAACTCATAAATCATCCAACAATAGCATGCTTAGACATAAGAGAATGAAGCATAAATATATTCCATCAGAGTAATCATTACAAAATGTATTACATGTTGACAACAAAAGTAAATGCCCTATGGGCTTACAACTTTCCAAGTCAACACTTGGTTACAAAAAGAGAGTGCTAACTCTATACAAAGAAAGCCCTTGGCTTGATATACATGTAATACAACAAAATAACAAAAGTAGTCCCAGCCACTAAGCCTCCCAAGCTACGTCCTTGGAGGTGGCATGCTACCTGTACCTGAAAATGATGTCCCATATAGGGTGAGCCACAGCCCAGTAGAAATATACTAAACCAACCATAAACAATGACTAAGATAATAGCATTCAATAGATGGTCCATACTTATATTTCAACTCATGCCATATTACAGTTTCATGACAATCATATTCATGTTACCTTTCACTTTCCATTTCTTATTCAACTTTGAATTTGAAAACAAGGCTCAGAACCTGGCCAAATAATTTAATGAGATTATAACTCATTGCTAAATCACTTTTGAAATTCAAAACGGATACACATTTTGGTGTTGTATCAATAGCACGTAAACCACTTCCTTACTTCACAAGTGATACACATTTTGGTGTTGTATCAATATAACATAGAAACACTTCTATACTTCATAATTGATAATGATATACATTTTAGTGCTATATCAAATCAAACAAACACTTCTATACTTCACCATGATACACATTGTAGTGCTGTATCATTGTCACACAAATTCTGGTTTAGAGGTCCATCCCCTATCTGCCCCTAAACCGTGGAGTACATCCCCTATCTCCTCCCACACAACACAATGTATATAAACACAGATCATATACACAATCAATCAATACATAAAGTTAATGTATTTTTCAACCGTCATACTCGATGACACATTCCATTGATTAGTTTTAGTTTGCCTAATCATCATGCATTGTCTACAACAATCAAGACTATCCTCCACCGATAGCCCAAAGCAGTTATTTCTAAACAAAAAATAAATGCACCAAATGGATAAATTATCAACATTTGCCTAGGTGAGCGATAAATTAATCCAACCGCACCCTTTAATCCCATACCATTCCGATTTGAATATTTCCTATTCAATTTCTCATTCCTCAAAATTAATTATACCAATTAATTTATCATGCAATTAGGGCATTTTCCCATAATTACAACACCAACCCTAAGGTTCCATTTTCATCAAAAATCCAACACCAAGTCCATTTTTCCAATGTATTACATACATAAAGGTTTTAAACTTTGAAAACCCCTCTTTTGAAAATTACACAATGGCCCCAAACTTTCTCGAAATTACCCAACAACCCCCAACATATTGAAATACCAAAATTCAAAGACAAAGCTCATAAGATGGAGTAGGATATCCCTACCTCGAAGTTAGAACTCAAATGGAGAAGATGAAGAAATTAAAAGTGCTCCAAATCAACAATTTCTCGGATCAAAACGTAGCCCTCGACGATCAACACACTTTTTACAAAGGCACCAAGGGAGTGGAACACTCTAACTAGATCAAACCCTAGAGAGAAGGTATTTTCTAGAGAGAGGAGCTCTCAAAATCGATTTTTAGAAAGTAAGAGAGAGAGTGTAAGTGTAAAAAGTGATTCAAAAATGCCCAGCTGCCATCTGATATACGACAGGTCCGCTCGAGCGGAGAACAGGACGCTCGAGCGTCAAGAACAAAAAACTGGATCCGCTCGAGCGCCAAGACACAAGAATAAAGTACATCCGCTCGAGCGCGAAAACTAGTTCGCTCGAGCGTAGATTTCCCCCTTCCAGAACTTTCACAAACAAAGCACTACCCGCTCGAGCGCCAACATACCCGCTCGAGCGTGAAAAACACACCTGCAGAAGTTTTGCAGAGGCCCGAAGTACTGGAGGTATGGAATCTCCGCTCGAGCGCACAAGGACCCGCTCGAGTGGACCACTCAAAAACTGGGCAACAAGAATTTGAACTAAGGCTCAACCCACCTGTTTGAAACACGCCCAACACATCCTAAAACTCAAACATATGGAATTAAAGGATGACAACAAGATATATAACCACCAACTCCACGGAACCAAAGTCCGGAGTACACAAATACAGAAAGGGAAAACTGGAATCGCTATACACCCTGTCTACCCGCCCTGGTTTTCAAAGAGGTCGACTGTTAGAGATAAGCTTTGGTTGTGCTGATTTGTCGTGTAGTGTCGGCTGAAAGGATTTGGCTGACCACTTTCCGCCTAATAATGCAGGTTGCTCTACGTGTCCTGGATAAGGTTGGAATCGATCAAGAGACAGCTGTATTTGATAGTGGGGTCCACTATGCTTCCATCCTGTTGATGAGATTGTGATATTCTTCATCAATCTTTGATGGAGGGGAATCCGGATCTTGGTTGTATTGCTCATTCTGAAAATGTTCTACATCATCCGCGGTCATGGCTAGTTCCAACGGAAGATCCAAATTATTTCTCTTTTTGAGATTTAATAACATGTCAAGAGCCTCATTAATTTGTATAGGAGACCTTTGATATGTAATCGGAAAATGGGTTACAAATAGTATTCTTTCATCTGTGACCATGAATGGAAATTTTGCTGAGCCATGGATGTTAGATGCTGCCTGTGAAACAGATATTAGACTCTCTATCCAATATTTTGTCAAAGAAAGTTTTTGGATATTTTCCAATCTCTTTCTCCGGCGATCTTCATCCAAATACTCATCTTCAAATTCAAAATCTTCAGTTTCTTTAAGATACTAAATCTGGTATGGTTGGAAAAATGTTCTCGTTTTCGCCAACCAACAGTGCTGGAGATCCAGAAAGTAAAATATTTGCTCCATCGGAAGCCTTTTACTATCCATGAGAGTATTGCTTTGATGATCATTGGATAATCTATCCATTGGATCGGATCTAAAATTTGGAAAATAACTTGATTAGTTATTCCCCAATCTATATTTTCAAAAAACCACATGTCATGGTTTGCTATGATGGTTATTTTGGGAATTCCGTCTTTCAAATTTAATTTATCATAAGATCATTCTAAGATTTGTCTAATCTTATCACGATGAACTTCAACTCGATTTTTAATTAACATAAAAATTTCTTTTAGAAGCAAAGTTCTTGCTTTTTCAAAGGGACAAATTCTTTTTACTTGTTCAAAAACTGAATCAGAAAACTATTCTGATATGAGGTCTGATAGTTGAAGAAAGTTGTTTATTTTTTCAAAATTAAAATCTTCATTCTAATTCATTTGTTTAAGGATATTGAAACAAAAATTTTGCAAATCTTTTAATTTAGCTGTTTGCTCAGCTAATTTGTTGGCCAGAACTCCCATGTGTTTTCAAAATTTCATTTTGTTGTCTAAAATATGAGTTTTCCAAACTCCATTGAGTTCTGTATAAATTTCTTTGGATATACCAGGGTTGAAAAAATCTTTTATCTCAGATTCATCTGGTTTAGATGTCTGAATATTAGTTGGAACTAGGTTAGTTCTCATTTGATTCTTTTGATAAATAGGCATAGCTGGTGCACTGTAAAAAGCTTTTTTAGCTTTGGTCATGCTATCATATGCTTTATAGCTTGCTCCTAAATATCCCCAAACTTGTGTTTTGCAATCATTTCATTCTGTGTAAATTCCAAGTTGTCTTCCTGCAAACACAACATAAACTTTTTCTTCTCTGGGGATTGCTTTTTTAACAATTGTCACCCAATCTCCTTGAGCAGGTTATTTACCCTTATCCATTGTTTTCCTCTTAGTCTAGAGGTCTTCTGCAAAAATTAAAATTACTTGTTTAGTAATTTAATTTTCTGAAACAATTTCTACTAAGAAAATCTGTAAGAAAATTGTTAGTACCTTTAAGATATTCTACCTCAAAAGTATATTTAGAAATTTTATTATAGCAGGCTAATTGTCTTCCTTGCTCAATAGGTTTTTTATTGATCAAGAAATCTCTTATTGCCTTATTATCAGTGCGTACAATAAAATTTTTGGGGCTAAGTAAATATGAAAACTTTTTGTTGTCAATTTTATTGCAAGTAATTCTTTTTCAAAAATAATATATTTCTGTTCATTTGGTTTAAATGTTTCAGAATTATATCAACAAATTAATTCTTCTTTTTGTAACTTTATGGGTATTGGATTTTTTCTTAGTCTAATCCCATTTTCTCATAAAGGTATCTCTTTATCATGCCATAAATTACTTAGTATTGCTTTAAGAACACATTCCTAGCATGCTTCTGAGGCATCTGTTTCTAGAATTAATTTATCACCTGTTTTAGGAAGATAAACATCTGGTAAAGTTTTAACATGTTCTTTTATTTGTTTAATTAAAGCAACATCTTCTGCTGTCCATTCAAAAATAACATTTTTCCTTAATTTAGTTAACCAAGGAATTTCTATTCTTGAAAGATTTTTAATAAAATTTCGTCCATAATTTAAAATACCTAATAAACTCTGCAATTGTGTTATATTTTCAAGAGTATCAGGAAATCTCATACTTTGGACAAAATATGTTCCTGTAATTTTAAACTTTTCTGGTCTAAAATTATTCTCAAAAATTCAATTGATTTTTTTTCTAGTTCAATCTTTTTTGGAGACAAAATAATTCCATGTTTCTGGAATTTTTCACAAAGTAATTTTAAATGTTTCTTATGCTCTTCCTTGGTTTTAGAGAAGATAAGTATATCATCAATATAAACTACATAACAATCTTTAAGATTTTTAAAAATTGTATCCATCCACCGTTGAAATACCTGTGGTGCAATATTTAACCCAAAAGAACATTCTAGTGGTAATGTCCTCTAGGTGTACTGAAAGCTGTCAATTTTTTTGACTCTTCAGTCAATTGAATTTGCCAAAATCCACTTTTACAATCAAATTTGCGAAAGATTTTTGATCCTTTGGTTAAGTTAATCAAAATATCTTTTCGTGGAATAAAATATCCATCAAATTCTAAATTTTCATTTAGCCATTTATAGTTGACTACTATTCGGACTTTTCCTCTTTTAATTTCAGTATCGTTTCTTACCATAAAAGCTGGGCTAGAGTGAGGGATTCTAGTTTCTTCAATTAACTTTTTGTCTAAAAGTTCCTGGAGTTGAATATCAAATTCATCTATATCTTTTCTAGTATAGATCATTGGTCTTACTCTAATGGATGTTCACTAAAATTTTCTTCCAAAATTTTATAAATCCAGTGTGATTCATCAATGGTTTTGATGATGGGAGTTAAATCACCATGCGGGACGGGCGCAAACTCTTTATCACAAACATATTTATGTCGTTCTAACAAGGGAATATGAATTAAAACATTGTTTATGCTTAATGAAATGGCCTTTTCTTGTATTTGCATTGGAAGGTATTTATAGATAAAATTGTTTCCAAGAAGGAAATCTCCATGCATATACGGAAAACATAAAATTTTTGGTATAATGAACTTGCTATCATTTAACCAAATAGCTATATTTTTAGCCTTGAATTGTATGGAAGTGTGGTTGCCATCAATTCCAGTAACCAAAATTGGATGTTTCATTAGTGTCTATTTTTCTTTTGGTAGGGCACTCCATTTACATGAGCTGACTGTAGCTCCTGTATCTATGAGAACACTGAGGCTATAGGGTTTATAACCTGCAAAATTAAATGTTCCCAATACATATGTGTATCTTCTTTTTCCTTGGCTAGGAAAAAAATAACATCATCATTTTTTTGTTTGAAAATGATACATATATGCAGACTTAATATGTTCAATTTGTTTTCTTATTCCTGGGAAAATAGGAATGTGAACATTGTTTGAAGTAATAGATTCTTGATTAGAATTATTACTTGATTCTCCAATGCTTAATTTTGAAAATGATTTGTTAGGAAAATCTTTTTCAAATACAGAAATTGATCTTTTAATTTTTGGAACTGTATTTTCAATATATTAATTTTTTCCTAATGCCTGCATTTGTAATTGTGCAGGATTTTTTGTTTTAGAAGATTTTCTTTGTCCCACTAGGTCTTGGATTAACCATTGTCGAGGGACCTCTAAATCGCTCCAATTCATTAGACGAGGTTGTATTACCGTGTCAAATGGTCTTGGTTCAAAAATTTCAACGATTTTATTATTGTTTGATCTTGTTTTTGTTTCAGGAATTTGGTTAATTCGTGAATTGTTTTCCAATGAATAGCCAAATCATGAGAATTTGATTTCATTCCTAATCCTTGTGTTTTAATTCTTATTCTAACTGTATCTTCAAGATTAGAATCATTTATGGAAATAAAGAAATTTGGTCTAACATTAAACCAAACTACTCCATTAGCCAAATTAGATTGAATTCCTCCAATGATTACTTTCATTGGGTCGGAAAATCTTTTGTCAAATATTATTGCCAAAATAGGAGTATCCATCCCTTGGCGAAATAAGGTTATTATGGTTACTTGAATTAATCCAATATGGATATATTAAATTTCAGGATATTTCTTTTTCCATCTTGCAACCTTTTTTCTTATCAAAAAAAGGAATGTCAATATTTCATTCTTCTGACCGTTTTGCTTGAGTGTTACCACTGTATTGTTCAAACACTCTTACTGAAAAGAAGTTGAATTTTGAAAGTTTATAAATTTCTAGAACAGCAACTTCTTGCATTTTTTTGAGTAAAAGTTTTTTCTTCTCCGATTACATCTCCAAGTCAAATTGACTATAATTCTTTCTGAGATATACTATCTGTTTCTTGAGATATTTCTTGACTATTATTAGTCATCATGAAGATTAGTTCGTCATCATGAAGATTAGTTCTTCATCTGAACTTTCTTCATCACTAGAAATTTCGTATAAGATTTTTTCTTCATCAGAAATTTCTTTGCCATATATTATTTCAAAATCTTATTCTTCAAGAATTTTAATCATTTTCTTTGCACTTTTTTCCCTTTTTGGGCATTCGGGTGCATAGTGACCTTCTTCGTTACAAATGTAACATTTACAAGTTTTTTTTTTTTTGAAACACTTGTTGGTTTTTTTTTTCGAATATAGTTTTTCTTTTTTGAAAAAGTTTTGTTCTTTTTCTAAGGTATCCATTTATATTTTCTGTGTTTTTTGGAAAGTCCTTTTCGTTTAGGAAATGTATTACAACCAATTTTTTAATTTTCTTTTAAAATTTTATCACAACATTTTTAACCGTATTGTGAGTTAGAAATTTGATTTTTTATTTGTTTTTTCGCCTTTGCTTCTAGACACCGATCTGCTATCAGTCTTAGAACATAATTAATACGAAAACCAAGATTATCATATTCTTCCTTCCCCATTTTTTTGAGAAAATCAGGATATGTTTTAATACATAACTCATCCCATGGATTATGGAGTTTATGGAAAAATTGATCTAGCCATGGTTGATTTGCTGCTGGATTAATAAGATAATAATATTTTTTAAAAGTTTGAGCATAGTCTTCAAAAAAACAAATATTACATAATTCTAATTTAGTCAAAATATAATTTGTATCTGCTTGCAAATTAGTATCTCCGGCAAAACCACATAAATTTTTTTTTATGATTTTTGCAAATTCAGCTAAAATTGTGTCAAGTGTGAGAAAATTTGTTAACAAAGCCTTTTTTTTAACTTTTTTCAATTTCAGATTTTTCCCACTGTCTTAACCATTGCAACACATCTCCCTGGAGAGTTGCTGCAATATAATCAATGATTTTTTTCTTTGACCAACTATTTTTATAATTGGTAATAATGATGGACAAGGATTGTGCCCAATCATCAATTGCTTGTTCCTGATCCTTAATGGAACATGAGACAAATCTAAATAAGTTCCATTTTGAGTTATTGGATACTTATGATTATTATCTTTTCTAGATATTACTAGCTTAGGTGTAGTATTGGAGGTACTTCCAATGTTAGTATCATTTTTAACTTCATTTGTCTGAATAAAGTCAAAATTTTCTCCATCTCACCATGTGCCAAATAATTCGGGATCAATTGGCTCTTCTGCCTTTCTTTTTCCTTTATTTATTTCTGGTGAAATATCTTGATCTAATGTTTTTGCAGATGAGGATGATTAACTGTCATCATCATTAGTTGACATATTAATATAATAATTAAAGTGCTGCAAAAGGGTTTCATGTTCTAGATAAGTTTCTCATATTTGATCTAGTAGCCTATTTCTTTCATCAATACCTAAATCTGGATCTTTATATAATTTTTTCCAATAATCCAATATTTCAACAATATTTTCATATTCAGTCCTATTATAGGTATTGGTTTGAAGTACCATAATATCTTCTGTACCATAAAATAGCCTAGGGATGTAACTGTCTCCTGGGTTATTCATTCCATCATTGTTTATGAAGGATATAGTTTTTAATTTCGTCACAAAATTGTTTATTTAGTTTTTTGCTTCTTTATTCAAGTCAATATTTATTATAGAACCCAAATTGTCTATTTTAGATTCGATAGACTCAACTTTGATTTCTAGATAATTTTTATTTATTTTTTGATTTTTATCTAATTTAGAAAACCAATAACACATAATATCAGTAATATTATTTAAACTAGAACACACACTATTTATATTTGCAGACTCGTTAGTAATATGCAAACTATGATCATATTTATTATTAATATTATTTTTTGTATTTCCAAAGCATATTATATCTTCAGGGTTAATTGCCATTATAGATTGTTGTTGATACCTAAAACCCTCCTAGTGTATTATCTGGTGCCTAAAACCTCTTTTTATGATCTTAAAGACTTAATTATGACGAATAGTCAAAAGATCTTAATGAGTATATGGGTTTTGACATATACT
Organism: Camellia granthamiana; assembly: GCA_036172215.1. Taxonomy (NCBI): domain Eukaryota; kingdom Viridiplantae; phylum Streptophyta; class Magnoliopsida; order Ericales; family Theaceae; genus Camellia; species Camellia granthamiana. The sequence goes on from CM069912.1 coordinate 739,076, forward strand.
AAGTATATAGGTTTTACAACAACTATAAATGAAACAAATAATTATGAAGATATAAAATACAAAGGATACACAACTAAAAACTTAGACGAATTTTTTTTTTTTTTTTTTATAACATAAAGCACACCATACACATTTATATATATCAAAATTTATACATAGATAGAAATACTTACATAGCTTTATCTTGCTTTCAAAGCTCTGATACCACTAATAAAAATGAAAAAGGAAAGGAACTTTTTACTATTTTTATTATGAAATTATGATGGAGTTATGGAGTATGGAATTATGATGGAGAAGTTAGAGAAGAAGTTGGAAGCACAAAGATGGAGATAATTTACATTTTCGATTATGTTAGCGTAAAGGCCAATATATAGAATACAAGATGATGTATACAAACAAAATCAAACTTTAATGCATACCTAACTTAGTAAGACTTTATGGCAAAGAGTTGCCAAAAATTCTAACACCCTAGTCGAGCCTAGTCATAGGCTTTATGAAATGTCTTCATAAAAATAAATATAAAGAGACAAAAATGTCTAAAGAAAAAAGTACAATTATTTGCTATATGTTACGGTTTTTACAATTATATACATTGATATTCAAAAAATAATAATGAATTTTATGTGGAAGGCATGAGTTGGTATCATATAAGCCACTCCAGAAATTGTGCCACTGATTATTCATAAGGAGAATCACTTAATAATTGGTTAGGATAAAAAAAAATACACAAAAATGACAGCCCCACAACTTTTTACTTGCACCCGCCAAGTTTTTATAATTTTTTTTTCTTTCCAACTTTTTTCTCTCCCCTGTCCCCACCAAGTAGTTCAATTTCGTCCTCAAATGTTTGCCCAAACAATTATATTACTATTATTACTGGGAAAAAAAAAAAAAAAAGCGTATGGAAGAGAAACATCAATACCACTTGACTAAAATTTGCAACAGCTGTGTGCGTGAGAGAGAGATATTTCACACAAGCCTCAACCATCAGACTCAAGAACAAGCAAGCATTCTACCCCCAAAGGCTATATATAAACCTGTCATACAAACTCACTCTCTCTCTCTCTCTTTCTCTCTCTCTCTCTCTCTATATATATATATACATTTCATAAAAATGAAAAAAAAAAAAAAAGATGCAGCCAAGGAAACAATACAAGCCATTAGCTCTTTCACAAGTATCCTCCCCACTCCCAGTACTTGGCAGGCTTGGATCCAATAAAAATAAATCCAAAAGCCATTCAACTTAAATGGAGGGACAACACACATGCATTTCACATATATCCTTAATTAGTAATTTGTTTGCTATCTTCTTAAACATATTATACACCAACACAAAGCAAAGCAAATCTAATCCGTACAAGAGGAAATGGCAAGACAATGCATAGCTCTACTGAAAAAAGTCCTCATCCTTCTCAATCGTCTTCCTGATGCGACCAAGGTCTTATCCTCAATGCCTTTAGCTGCATTTGAACTAGTTGCCAATGGAAGAGGAAGAGGAAGAGGAAGAGGAAGAGGTGGAGATACTGAAGGTTCTGCCTCTGAATGAGAAGGCAGGGTTGGTGCTGTTTCTGCTAGGATCTCTTCTAGTGTAGGAGGAACAGGTGTCGGTTGCTCTGGCTTTGGTGTGTAGTTGAAGGAGAGATCTTTGTTGGCAGCAAGAGCAATCAGCTGTTTCTTCTCTAGCCCTTTTGGTGGTCCCAGGCTGCAACAATTCTGGCTGTGCTTTGCCAATGCATCTTTGAACTTCTTGATCTGTGATGCCATCCTCATCCTTCTCAATCGACTTCCTGATGCGACCAAGGTTTTATCCTCAGTGCCTTTAGCTGCATTTGAACCAGTTGCCAATGGAAGAGGAAGAGGTGGAGATACTGAAGGTTCTGCCTCTGAATGAGAAGGCGGGGTTGGTGCTGTTTCTGCTAGGATCTCTTCTAGTGTAGGAGGAACAGGTGTCAGTTGCTCTGGCTTTGGTGTGTAGTTGAAGGAGAGATCTTTGTTGGCAGCAAGAGCAATCAGCTCTTTCTTCTCTAGCCCTTTTGGTGGTCCCAGGCTGCAATAATTCTGGCTGTGCTTTGCCAATGCATCTTTGAACTTCTTGATCTGTGATACCATCCATCAT